>CM056398.1:946244-1218744 GCA_029718625.1 Synaphobranchus kaupii | reverse complement strand
TCCACTCACCTTTGATATTCCCGTGAACCGCACTGTGGAGAAAACGGGGACCAGTACGGTGTCTGTACGCACCACAGGGAATGAGAAGTCATCCTTCACTGTAGTTCTCGCCTGCCAGGCTAATGGCCAGAAACTTCCACCCATGGTTATTTTCAAGAGGAAGACCTTGCCAAAAGAAAACTTTCCAGCCGGCGTCGTCATCAAAGCTAACCCGAAGGGATGGATGGATGAGGAAAAGATGAGTGAGTGGCTGAGAGAAATTTACGTCAAGAGACCGGGTGGCTTTTTCCACACAGCTCCGTCCCTATTGATCTACGACTCCATGCGCGCCCATATCACCGATGCTGTCAAAAAACAAGAGAAGCAAACTAATTCGGAGCTTGCCGTCATTCCGGGTGGATTAACTAAAGAACTCCAGCCGCTAGATATTGGTGTCAACAGGGCGTTCAAAGCTAGACTGCGAGCTGCGTGGGAGCAGTGGATGACAGAAGGCGAACACACGTTCACCAAGACGGGGAGACAGCGCCGGGCGACTTACGCCACTATCTGCCAATGGATCGTGGATGCCTGGGCTGATATATCAGTCTCAACTGTGGTCCGAGCTTTCACGAAGGCAGGAATAATCACTGAACTGCCAGGCAACAGCAGCGACACTGACTCGGATAATGACGAGAGGGAGCCGGGAATGTTGGATGCCGTACTCGCCCAACTATTCAATTCGGACACTGAAGAAGAAGAATTAGAGGGATTCGTGGACGGGGAATGAACTGAAAAAGTGAGCTTTACGTGTTATACGTACGGTAACTGAACAATGTTGAGTTATGCACTAACGTTTGATTTCAGACTGTGTTTCTTTTACGTGTTTACAACTGAACAAGGCTGGGAGATATTGTGAATATGCACATTAACGTTTGAACAACGTTGAGTTATTGTGAATGCACTAACTACGTTTTATACGTAAGTTGAACAATTTCGAGAGTTACTATATTGTGAATGCACTACCGTTTGATTTAGTGGTATCAGACTGTTTCTTTTACGTGTTTACTGAATCAGGGAAAAGTTCCCCTCCACGTTTGGGAGAAGAGTGAACAAGGCTGGGAGATATTGTGAATATGCACATTAACGTTTGAACAACGTTGAGTTGTTGTGAATGCACTAATGTTTGATTTCAACTTCAACTTCATAGACTCCAATGCATTCCTAACGTCCGGTTGGCTCTATTCAATAGAAGTCTATGTAGAGGAGACCTTACCATGGGAGTGAACGGAGTTGTCAGAACGCTGGTTTGTATTGTATTAATAAAGTTTGACTGACTGACTTATCTGACTGTTTTGTTGACATTCCCTTTAGCACAGCTCCATCTAGTGGATGCATAACGCAACCCCAGTCAAACGTTTGACTGCAGTAGCTTCTATTCTATGCGCCTTATAATCCGGTGCGCCCTATATATGAAAACAGTTCTAAAATAGGCCATTCATTGAAGGTGCGCCTTATAATCCGGTGCGCCTTATAGTGCGGAAAATACGGTATTTTGGAATCCAGACGACAGCCTTGCCGCATATTAGCCTTTTTTATTTATTTTTTTTGCGCACGCGTAGAGTAACTTTTTTTATGTTGAGTTTTAATTGGTCACAGTACAATGATGACACGTACGGAAAACAAATCAAATTCATTATCTTAAAAAAATTCAAATGTAAAAAAAATGTTTTCTGCCATTTGATTAGGTAGGCCTATGATCAATATGGATAGGCCTAGGCATACCCAGGCCTACCCGTGGATACGCCAATTTGCGCACCATCCAGTGCATTTACCCCTTACCCCACCATTTCAACGGGCCCCTGTCAAGCTAGGGCCCTGGTGCAATTGCAGACGTTGCATACCCCCTAGTGCCGGCCCTGCACTTAAGTTCCAACATTGTTTGGTGAAAACCAGTAGGAAGAGAAAGAAAACAGAATCCAGATAGGAGTTATGGACATGCAGTTAATGTCAGGCTCATAAAATATACTTCTGACAAGCAAAAAGCAGACAGCTATTCAGCTGTTGAAATGTCAAACTTTGACCCAATTCAAAACTGGCTTATTATGGCTACTTTCACGCTTGTCCATGCAAGAACACCTCGATTCAAATAGAGTTTTCAACAAACAAGTAGCAGTGGCTTCAAAGCAGGGGTGCAATCAACATTGAAAACATCATCCGAAACATGTTTACAGGGTATGTGCACTAATTTAGTCACAAAAAAGCCCTTGTGAGTCATTTTTTCTAAATCAGGCAGATATTACAATCCAACACACATATATTGGGGTAACTCTGGTTGGTTTAAGCACCAAACATAGAGCACCAAACTCTTTTCTGCCATGTCTAGCTTGAAAAAGCGAAAACACCTATCAAGTTTGGATTCTAACAAGCATTAATTCATACAGCACAAGTCAACATTCCTCTCGGCAAATGTGATTAAACTGAGGGAGTATGATTGTCAGGCTCTGATCTGATCATTTTGCCGTCCTAGGCGAGCTGGAAAAAATTCTGCCCAAAACCCTGATAAAATGAAAAAAATAAAATACATTAAAAATCATTGCTGTTATTTGCTACATTTGTGTTACATTATAAATGCTGTTATACAAACATATTTACAACATAATCTAAAAGAACAGAGTAAATAGCTTTAGCTATAATCTTCATAATGAATGGTTAAAATATTTCAAGTTAATTATTCTCATGTAACACATTTGGGAAACTCGCTTCTTCAGAGTTCTATTAACCGTGGCAAGAAATTTGGAAATTTTCAGCAAAATACTGATTATGGTAGAAGGAATATACTAATTTTGAAATATGATAGATTAGCCAGTAGATTTTTCATATAGTTAAAAAAACTCACCAAAATATACATTGAGGCATACATTTTAATAAAGGCTAACTTCCTGCCATTGTAGGCTACTGTCTCGTGTCTCTACGTCCTAGTCTTGTTCTGGTTTTTCTGTTTATTTGTATTTTCTATCTGGCAGTCCTTTCCGTGTTTTCCCTCTCTCCCTCCATTTTGTCTCCCTACTTCCCCGCACCTGAATTGTGTTTTCTCATTCGTTTCGTCTTATCTGTTCCTTGTTGTTTCTTCGTTAGTTTGGTATTTAGTCTCCTCTGTTTCTGTGTTATGTGCCAGATCGTATTGTGCCCTGCATTCGTGCTTGTCTCAGTCTTTCCAGCGTTTATTCCTGCCTACTCCTTGCCTATTCCGAGTTCCTGTCCTCGTTGCTGTGTTACCCGTCCAGTTCCTGTTCTCCTGCCTGTTCCTGTCCAGCCCTCCTGCCCGCCAGTCCTTCCCTGCCCTAGCCCTGCTCCTGCCCTTCACCCTCCTGTTCCCCAGCTCTGACGGATTCCCCGCTTCCCCTGCCTGTTCCTGGACTTCGCTTTTGCTTATTCTGCATTGCCCTGTTTGCTGGACACTGACCCCTGCCTGGAACTGACTACGAATCTGCCTTGCCTTTATTGCACTGTTTGCTGGACTTTGACCCTGTTCTGTCGACCTCAAATAAAGCCTATTCCTATCACTTCTGGTGTCTGCGATGGGTTCCGATCAGTTCTCATAACAACATACATTTCACATAGGCTACCCTACCCTCATCATCCTTACCTTTGTCCATAACGGTGATTTCCAAGGCCCTTTCAATTAGGATGGTCATACCCTTTGATTTATATACAGCCAAAGAAAATTAAATTACTTTATAGTGTAGTGTATGTCCATTGGGAGTCAAACCGCATTTATGTGACCCTGGACTGCATTTCCAAAAGACTACATATACCGGCATGCGACAGTCATGTGATCGTTGACCAATCAGGACTGAGGCCTCGGTTCTATAAAACCCTGGATTTTTTGTATGACGAAGTCGACTCACTTTCAAATAGCCTACATTAACATTTCTCATTTTGCATAACATATAGAATAGAATCTGGCTGTCGATATACTTTTTGAAGCAATGCCTTAATGTTCGCTGTAAGTACCGGAGCCAGGTTAAAAGTTTAATTTTAAGAGAGGATTTCATTTATTTCCAGCAGTCCAACACAACCATCTAATCCAACGTTTAACCTGGCACAATGTAGCCTATCGTAGGCTACTACCAGGTTTGCAGAGGTGGAAATTCCAGGGGTCAGAAAGTAAAAGTCCTGCCGTGTTTCTTCCACCCATGAACTCACGATTTCACTAATTAGCCTAGTTAGCTCCTACCTCTTGGCTGAAGAATTGTGATAATTAGCAAATCCATGTGATTAGAACAAATGATTGGGGAGGACTTTCACTTTCTGAACCTGGATTTTCCACCTCGCAGGTTTGACCTATAGCCTACACAGCGTAGCGCTGGCTAGCTAGCTCCGTTTCTTTCATAAAACAAGAATACTTTATAACACTGCTCAGATTCTTCATCATTTCATCCATTAAAACTTACGAGTGCCCTGAGAGCATAGTATCAAGCATAGACTGTTACCCATCCCTATGCTATGCTCCCCCTAGTGTTCATTAAGTGCTACTGCGCTAAACCTGTATGAGGCCCACCCTGCTTGCTTTGATTGATAGGAGGACCATACCCCCTCATTTACAGATAGTTTGAAAATGAAAACAAAAATGAAGTTTTTAATTTTCATTTTAATTTTGGGCTGAATAATCCTCCATAGTTATCCCTTCCATTTAAGGTGCATACAAAGTCAAAATGGCCCAGAAAAAACTAAAGAAATAATTATTCCGACACTGAAATTGTCCGTTCCGGTGTCATAACCTAAGTAGTAAAGTAGCCTACATGGTAAAGTAGAAAGACCTGGCAGAATATAACATGCAAGAAATACAGAATTTCCCATCACACAAACTGTTAAAGTTCAAGCCTTTTTGCATCGGATGAGCGCACTGCCTCCATCTGCCATTTTGTTGGTGTTCTGTGCATGTGAGAGGTGGTTTGAAATTCCTGATACCCTAGTGGTGGAAAGAGGTAGTTAGGAATCTATAGCCTACTTGGACACCATAAACAGCAATTTGACGTATACCAATAAACCAGCCGTCTCTCACCGCAGCATTCTGCAAATGAGCGCCCCGCAGAATCAACCTGCCGTGGGTCCCACCAGGCAATCGGGCGAAGACGTTGAGCAGTACATTTTGCATGACATATGAGCTGCACAGATGTGATATCCCTTTCTATTCATACATGCAAACGTATCTTCAGATGGAGCTTTGAGGCTATACGTTTGTGCAGTACAGTTACGGTACCAATAACATTGGCCAGGTTGGCAATTTCATAAAAACCTGAAAATGACTAACCAGGGCATCACTCTCAGCCAACAAATAGCCTATGCACAATCCTAAAGATGCGTTCTCTCCTCAGGAGCCAACTCCAACAGCACAAGATCAGCCACCCTTCATTATGAGACAATTATGGAGCTCGGTAGTAATGGCCACTAGATTATGATATGCCTTGTGCATTATTCTAACCGTAAAACATTTAGAAAAAAGTGATAAAACCTTGCTAACAATTATGGCATAGTTCCACGCACCAAAGGTCACTGTTGGACGAAAGAGTGTAACGCCCCAGACTCAGAGACCCAAGCGCATAACAGGATTAGGCAAAAAACATTGTTTATACCAGTCCAAGGTCAAACAGGTAATCAGATTCCAGACGAGACAAATCAAAATCCAAAATAATAATCAAAACAGTCCAAAAGATCAAAACCAGGAAATCAGATGGGCGACAGAACAAAGGGAGCAGGCAGAGGCATAGTAAAAAAAATTTTTTAAAAAAACGAAAGCAAAGGTCAAATAAACCCGAAAAGCAGAAAGGCAAACAAAACTAAATCGGCAGGCAAAAACTCGGAATCAAACAGAAGGGTGTCTGGGAAATCACGAATAAACACAGGATTAGAAAGGCGTAGGCACAGGGAATATCAATCAACTTTTTGACAAAGAACAAGTGAAACTGAAGGGTATATATAGGTAGGGAACACTCAACTCAAGGGAAATCAGGTGTGAGTGGGAGGAGTAACAGGGAAGACTCACAGGGGCAGACAATGATACAATGAGGGGAACAATGATAGAATAATGAGGGAACAAGGAAGACTCGGACTGGACTAAGCATGCAAACGAATAGACAAGACATGACCGGGAGTGTTACAGACACGTGCACACAATAAGAGAGTTAGTGGATAGCGGCAGTAAGATATCAGTTAGTAAAGAGGAAGCATAAAGTAGATAATTGAAAGATAGAATTGCAGGAAACGAGTGACAGCTAAAGCAAGGAAGCTTTAGTAATTAGTGGGTTAGTAAAAGACCTAAACTAAGCTGTTAGTCGTTGTTAGTGTTAATTAGTAATATAAACAATAAGTGGAACAACTAGTTTAGTCAGGGGAAATGCAGAGAGGACCGAAAACACCCGAAGGCTCCTGAAAAGTGAAACGAAGACTGGGGAGTGAAATAAATGCAAATACGTGACCATAAACTGGAATATGGAATGTAACTGTAATAGCGTAAACAAACACGAGAGTAACTACACTAATAATAATAAACACGAGTACAGAATAATACACAAATACAAAAATAATAAACAACAAGGAACAGAAATAACAAATAGAAACAGACAAAACCTAGAATCCTAACAGACAGATAATTATCAACAGTGTACTGTGCCTTTAATTTGAGTGCCTAGTTTTCTGTCAGGAACATGCAAATATAAACTTTTAATCCCACCTTTTGTGGCTGAAAAGATTTGTCATACCTTAATCATACCTGTTTTAAATTCAAATGGTTTTTCATTTCAATTTGGTAAATGTACCAGTCATCATAAAGCAATTTATTCATTTGAGAAAATTTTAATACATATTGTAAAACCAAATTTCCGTGTCTAGTGAGTCCATTTGCTGTTGTTTCCATTCCAGGCAAACATGCACTTACACTAATTTAACTAAACAATATAAAAACTAAATAGGCATGTATCTCCAAAATAAAAGTGATAAAAGCTACATTCAAAAGGAACACACGACTTAAAACTAGACTACACTGGGAATGAGTTGGAAATGAAACTTGAAATTAGTACAAAGAACTATAAAACCTAATGGAAAAGACAATAATAATAAAACTATAATAACTTTATAATAAATACTGATGAATTAACATAGAAGAAGCATTGAGAAATAAGGTAGCATTTCAGGGTTTCCCTCCAGGACATCTGTAAGCCTAGGTGGGTGGGAGAGTCTAATGTAAGTTACCCGGCGGTTGCAACTCGAACACATAGCTTCTACCTGACCAGGGGATGGGAACCACAACTACATGCAAACGCTGTTAACACTTTTAATGAACAATTAATATTACACAAACATTATGCAACTATGTACAACACATAAACAACATAATCATTTTAATTTCTATTTTGAACTAGCCAGCTTGCAAGCTATAGTTTAATTTACTCAATTAATAACTAGCTAATGAATGAATGAATGATACTTATTGCCCTGGAGGGAATTTATCTTTCAGACGATGAGCACACATAAAATATAAGAAAGATGCTTCATGCAATGCAAATCTACCGTAAAACGCAACAGACTGTGTTCACGGCAGGGTTGTGTCAGTGCAGCCGCTCTCTGTGCTTTATTCACAATCTCTGGCGTCACCCTGTTTGTTCTGCTTGTATGTCATATATGTCAATCATAAAAGACGAGGACTGTAACCAATGATATTAACCCTCATATTATCTTCAGGTCAATTTGACCCGATTCAGTGTTTTTGACGTCTCTTAAAAACCAGTTAACCTTATTTTGTAATCATGACACTATATGACTTTTCCTAATTTGTTAAACTCCCAGCCCTGGAGAACCAGTGTCTCTTGGTGATTAGGTTGTTTCTGCAGTCCACACGTCTTGTTTTCTTGTTTCCAGGGCCTAGATTGCCTGCTGGTTGAAGAAAAGCTACAAATACCCACTGACACCCTAGATCCCTAGTTTCATGCGTTACATTCTGGGCAGGGGGCTGCTTTACACCAGGGCAGGGGTATAGGCAACCCTACTGAGTGCCTCTACCACATGGTCACCTGCATTCATTATACCAGATTCATTAAAATGAATCGATTTATGTAGTTGCTTTTTATGCTTTTTGCAGCAAAACAATCAACAATATCTTGTAATATAAGAATAAACAGAATAATTTAAAAGGTGTGGAGAATTTATTTATGTTACACTACAAGCTGCAATTTAATTTGGGGATTTGAGCGATTGAGATACTGAAACGAAACCCTTTAAATGTATGTACTGTCTACTATTTTATAAAGAAATTCACCCTTTCCTGTCTGTGGCTGTGGGTTGGGACGAGCTACTTTCATTTTCATCAGTGCAACCCAGCATGCACCACCTATTTTAGACTTAAGCGCATTTCGCAAGTGAGACGGTATGTCTCAGATGCGCATAATTCCCACATAGCTGGGAATGTGTAAAAAGCACAATTATGTTACTCAACTCAGAATTAGGCCCTAGCAGTATTGAAGCCATACAGCAAATGTTGTAATTGTTGCCAGCATTAACTAAAATTAATTGGAAGTAAAGTTAGTAAGCTATGTAGCTGGCAGTTCTAAGACAATTATGTGCAGATAGCTCCTACCTGGCTATGTAGCTGGCTATACTCAACTTGTTTTCAATCTCAAAATTGTGCATTTAGTTCAGGGCTGTCAGAAGCTAACACATTAGCTAACTAGTCCAGGGAGTTTGTTTTCTGTGATAAGGGTTGTGGGTAAACTAGCAGGCTCGTCACCGACCTTGTATTCAGCATAGTTGAAAGTGTTAACAAGTGGACTGCAGCAGTAACGTTGAATCTACATCTGGAGAGAACTTTGAAAGAACTTTGATTGCATCAGAGAAGTAGGTCAGTGAGTAAAGAAGAGATGAAGTTTTTGGAAAGAACAAAATTAAACAGTGTAGCCATGTTTTTGCCTGACAGGCATACTCAAGCATGTGAGGCATATTTCACATAGATGCTGTTTGGAAGAGACACATGTTGCAACATTATGTTTGATTGTTGCCACATTTAAACAGAATGACTGGCTTTAGCAGCATTTTAGGACATTTTGACAATAGTGTGGAGTATGTATGATTACTTAATCACTGCAAACAACATTAAACAGTAAAAAAGCCATTCTGTTCTGAATGTGGTGAATGCAAAATCTTTTCCCTTGCTGTAGAGCCTTGTCTATCCTGATAAACCAAGAGCTGAAATCTATGCATCTGTCATTGAAATCCTTGGTTCTCATTTCAGAAAGGAAAGCAGAAAGTTTCAGGTTCCACAAATGTAATCAAGAGGAGGTCTGTCACAGTGTTTTTAGTTGCACTGAAAAAGTTGTCCGAGCACAATTCAGTGCTTATTGACACCACAAAAGACAGGCTAATTGTGTGGCCTGAGGAGTCAGGCCATACAAAAACGTCTGCTGCATGAAGACAATTTATACTGAAAAGAGCCGTTGAAATTACTGTCTTTATGGAATGTACAGCCGAGCAGGCTCAGCAGCTGAAATGTCAAGAAATCCACAAAATGTCACTTGATAAAAAGGGACGCAGAATAGAAAAGCAGGCCATCAATGATGAGTGCTGGCTGCTGCAAGTAGCTGGAGTGCAAGAGCTGGGGCAAGCAGGGCCTATTTAGTGTGCTTGTAAAGGCAAGAAAGGACTGGAATGGTCGGAAAACAAGAACACTAGAAATATGCAGAAATATGAAGAAAAAGAGCTCAAGGGGTAAGATAAGGCATCTACACTTTCTGCAACAAGATTGGCTATCCCCACCCTGCTGATCCAAGAGAAAAATGTGTATATTTTTGCCATACTGTCAGTATATTTTTAGTATATAAAGGGCCTGATTTACAAAACTAATAACACAACCAATGATTGGTGCAAAACAAATACCATGACCAATCTGTTAGGATCCTGTAATTCTGTCTGTTTATTTCTTTATTTGTTATTATTTTCCTGATTTCTTTTCCCTCGCGATTGTCAGTCCGCGTTCCATGTTTTCTGAGATTCCACTCCCTGTCTTTGTCATTGCACTATTCGGGTGATTTTGGGAACATTCGGGTTTCCTCTGTATTTCGTATATCTCGTTTTCTTCCTTCTGGCTTTATTTATATTTGTATATAATACTAATGTACTAATCATACTAACTGTTAGATTAGATTTAATACTAACCTGCTAACAAACTAACATGTATATAATACTAACCAGCTAACCTACTAACATTAGGGTTCTAGAGTTCACTACTAACATTACTAATTACTAATTCATCTTGAGTTTCTATCTGCAGCTATCATTTCCCTCCTCGTTATCCTATCCCTGTATCGATCTGTGATTTCGCATTCTCTGCACATGTGTCCACTTTCGTGTTCCACCCCTCTGATCTGTGCACTTGTTTACCTGCTAACTCCAGGCCGTTTGTTATCATTGTGTCTATGTGTATTCCAGTCCGTGTCTTACGTTTCCCCTGTCATTGTTTTATTGGTCCCTGTTAACCCTCACTGTTCTCACCTGTGAGCAATCTCTCCTCCCTGCTTCTACACACCTGATTCCCATTATGTCTGTCTCCCTCTGTGTATATACAGTCAAGCCGGAAAGTCTCCCCACCCTTTCACCTTCTCCACGTTTTATTACGTTACAGACTTATACTACAATAGATTGAGTTCATTTTTTGCCTCAAACATCTACACACAACACCCCATAATGACAATGTGAAAAAAGTTTTTTTGAGATTTTAGCAAATTTATTAAAAATAAAAAGCTAAAATTTCTCATTTACATAAGTATTCATACCCTTTGCTTTAACGTATTTTTAAAGTATCATATTTCATATTTGGTCGCATATCCTTTACATGCTGTTACTTCCTGAAGTCTGTGACCATCAACATCAAAAAACTGTCAATATCTTATTTTCAGGTACTGTGACAAGCGATACTATAACCTCTCTGCATTTGAATGGATCTCTATGGAAATTGGGGGGTGAGTCTAGATTCAGCTGTAAATTACACGGGTACAGTATGGAACACATGGCTGGCTAAATGGCTGTAAGTTATCAAGGGTCTGAGCTATCAAACGAGCCCCAAACCATCACTCTGTTGCCAGATATGGAGTAGATGTGGATGGATCACTTTAAGGGTTGTTTCTCCTGACTTTTTTCCCCATAGAGTTCTATAGGAAAATGAGTCCGGAGAAATAACCCTTGCAGTGATCCATCCACATCTACTCCATATCTGGCAACAGAGTGATGGTTTGGGGCTCGTTTGATAGCTCAGACCCTTGATAACTTACAGCCATTTAGCCAGCCATGTGTTCCATACTGTACCAGTGTAATTTACAGCTGAATCTAGTCTCACCCCCCAATTTCCATAGAGATCCATTCAAATGCAGAGAGGTTATAGTATCGCTTGTCACAGTACCTGAAAATAAGATATCGACAGTTTTTTTATGTTGATGGTCACAGACTTCAGGAAGTAACAGCATGTAAAGGATATGCGACCAAATATGAAATATAATACTTTAAAAATACGTTAAAGCAAAGGGTATGAATACTTATGTAAATGAGAAATTTTAGCTTTTTATTTTTAATAAATTTGCTAAAATCTCAAAAAAACTTTTTTCACATTGTCATTATGGGGTGTTGTGTGTAGAATTTTGAGGGAAAAAATGAATTTAATCAATTTTGGAAAATGTCTGTAACGTAATAAAACGTGGAGAAGGTGAAAGGGGTGGGGAGACTTTCCGGCTTGACTGTATACCTTGTCATTTCAGTGTTTTTCGCGAGTTCCTTGTACTAAATATTTTGCTTCTGTGTTGCCTGTTTTTTCCTGAGATTCTGCCCGAGTTGTTCTGTTTATTCTGAGTATCTGTTTTCTAGTTTTTTTGTTTCCCTCGTCCGTTACCTGTTGTTGTTTTATTTCTGTTTTGTTTTCTTTTTGTTCCTCCTCTGCCTTACCAGTTTTGACCCCTGCCTGTGTTCTCGCGACCCTGGTTTTGGATCCTGCTTTTGTACCTTTGCTGTGCCTTCCCGGTTTGACCCCTGCCTGTTCCTTGACCACTCTTTGGACTGTGCTTTTTACCGTTGCCCTGTCTCCCCGGTTTTTGACCCAGCCTGTTTACCTCGGATTGCTGTCTTGCCCTTTATTAAACTTCGATTTTTTATACTCCTGCCTGCGTTTGGGTCCTTCCCCCACCAGCACCTAACACAATCATTGGTTGTGTTATTGGTTTTGCGTGTGCAAAACCTTTTTGCACACGTTAAATGTCTTAGTAAATCAGGCCCATAGTGTGATATACATATGTACTTATCTGAGAGTATATTTGCAATGCATTTTATGGTACATCTTATTTGCTTTTGTTAATTCAAAGTACAGGTTTAGTATGATAGTCATTAATATACTGTAAGTGTAAAATCTTACCAAATTTAATTAGTACTCTAGTATATTTATTAAAAGTGTACTACTTTTGAGTACATTTCCTAATGTGCTAAAGTGAATTGAAGTATATTCCCATTCATATTATACATGCTTTAAGCACACATGAGTTTGTAGGAACTATTTTGGGGTCATTCTCAACTTCCTGTTTCACTGGGGTATAAATATGAGGTCACACACAGGCCGAAAGACATTAATCATCCATCAACATGGAGAAGATCAGAGAGCATACAAATCTAATGAGACAAAAGTTGTTGACTTTCATAAATCAGGAAATAGCTGTATAAAAATAGCATAATGTTCGAAAGTACCTATTTCCACCATGAGGGCAATATTTAAAAAGTTTAAAGCAACTGGTGCTATAATGAACCTACCTGGAAGACAACGCAAGTTTCCCCCCACGCAGAGTAAGGAGGATGGTTGGAGAAGCAAAAAAATCTCCATGGATGACAGTTTAAGAATTGCAGAAGTTTGGTTGCATCCTGGGATCACCAAGTCTCCAAAAATACAATTAGACACAACCTCTATGCCAACAAGCTATTCGGAAAGCTTGCCAGAAGAAAGTCTCTGCTGTCATTATACCACAAATATAAGCACCTGGAGTTTGCTAAATGTTAGTGGAATTTAGATTACAACCAGGTGCTATGATTAGACGAGATGAAAATGTAGCTTTTTGGCAATAAATGCCAAAGGTGGGTTTGGCGTAATAAGAGACATAGTTATGCAGAAAAGAGCCTTATCCCCACTTTAAAGTATGGTGGTGATGTTGTGGGGCTGTTTTTCCTCCAAAGGCCCTGGGAACCGTGTTTGGATACATGCCATAATCACATATTCCATCAAATACCAGGAGATTTTAGACCACAATCTGGCTTCCTCTGCCAGAAGGCTAAAAGTGGGTCGTGGTTGGATCTTCGAGCAGGGCAATGATCCAAAACATACCTCAAAATCTACACAAAAATGGTTCACTGACCACAGAATCAATGGTCATACCACTCCCCTGACCTGAACCCAATTGAAAACATGTGGGTTGAGCTGAAGAGGATAGTCACAAAGTACTCAATTGCAGGGCTGCCAATAATTGTGACACACATCTTTTTCAAAATAAAAAAGATTTTTTAAAATACAGAATTTTTTCCACATGGACGATGCTTTATAAATATAGTATATTTTTTATGTAATCAGAACCTTTAAAAAATATTTTATAAATGAGCTGCCAACCTATAAAAGAAATGGGAAGGGTGATGGCTGAGGGATGTGAGTCTAGTTCTGCACTCCAGCAATTTACCAAATCAAAAATTATGGTTTACGATGAAAATAAAAATACAGTGGGTGCAAAAATTTGGGCACCCCTGGTCAAAATGCCTTTTACAATTTATATCTAAGTAAACAGAAGCTAACCTGACCTCTAAATCATACAATGTTAAACATGACAAATTGCTTCAAATTTTAAAGCAAGATTAAATTTTTTATATTTTCCAAATAACAGGATTAGAACCAGGAAAGGAAAAGGGAAAATGGCCCTGTGCAAATGTTTGGGAACCCTGTCAGTTACTACGTTCCTGCTCGGGCAACTATACCAGCTTTCAAACACTTCTTGTAGCCAGCTAATTCTATCGGGCCATTCTATCTGAAATTGTTCTTGGCCTTCCAGATCTTGCCTTGACTTCAGCTGTTCCATTTATCTTCCATTTTCTGATAATGTTTCTGACAGTGGAAATTTGAAATGCTGAGGGTTTTTTTGCCTTCGCCTTCTTCATAGAAGTGAACTATCTTGATTCTGACATCCTTGGACAACTGTTTAGAGGAACCCATGGTTGTTAACACTGGACAGAACAGCCAGCACAGTCGGATCCTTTAGAAGGCATGAAGTTATAAATAGTTCAGCCCTGGAATTATATTCACCTGACCCATTGAAGCCCTAACAAGTAAATCACCTGTGCCTGGGACTTAGTAATCATCTTTTTAAAAAGTAACAAAGAATAATCCAAAAGGGTTCCCAAACTTTTGCACAGGGCCTTTTTCCTTTTTTTTTATTATTTTCAAACTGTAGAAAGTTCAAATAAAAAGTAATCCTGCGTTAATATGTGAAGAAATGTGTCATGTTTAACTTTGTACCAGTTAAAGGTCAGGTTAGCTTATGTTCACTTAGATATTAATTGTAAGGCATTTTGTCAGGGGTGCCCACATTTTTGCACCCCACTGTACATATATGGATTATTGTGAAAATGGACTTCAAATCTGTTATTTATCCCTAAAACGTTCATCATTGATTATATCAATATAATGATATCAATAAGAAAATAGTGAACCTATTTTCCACGCTCTTGCTTTCCCTTTTTGCATTTTTATCCACTCTAAAAAATAAAGAAAAACAGGCAGGCTAAAATGATCCCGTACATGGTGAATAATATGTTTTCTGTGTGACAAATAACCACATTATATTATTTCCTGCATCATGTAATACATATCACATGACTTGTTAACCATCATGTAGATCATATTTATTTGGTCAACCCTTATTCTTAGCCCATCTTCTAGTCAAAGAAAAGGACAAACTGCTCTTCTGGTGGACGTAAATGTTGATAAGGTTATTTTCCATAAGAAAATCTTCCCCTCATCTTAATGTCCTGCAGATACAGGTTAATCAGCTGTGGTTTACTGACCTAGCACATCTTCTTGACTGAACTGTAATGAACCAGGCCAAACCAGTCCATTACGAACCATCTCCCCTTTCACAAAGTAAATGAGGTGCAAATCTTTTTACCTTCCACAAATTCTCTTAGCAAGCTGTTAATTAGCAGGTGGGTTGATGACCCAGAGGATCGGCTCTGTTTCTGGGTCATTTGCCCTTGCTTGAGTGGATGTGGCAGAGGAAAAGGTTTGCTTGAGCCTAAATGGCTGCACTAATCTGCTGTAGTGCACTATTACGGAAGCTTTATGTTTGGATGTAAATGGGGCAAGCGAGTGATTCATACTGACAGTGATATGTTCGAATCCTGCTGACTGCACATTTGAGGGACTCCATGTGTAGTCCTGCAGGATGACTGGCTTCTTTCATAGGATTCCCAGCTGACCAAGTCATACATTTCTTAGGTAATCAATGCCTAATGGTTCGGCTAATTGAAGGATCACCTTGAGGTTTTATAATTGTTTTGTAATAATTTTGTCGGTTTTATAATTGTTTTGTAATAATTTTAGTGATGTTTCATTGGCAGTTCAATTTCACTTTTAAAAGCTATATTAGCATAGTATATTTTAAAATACCTATTCCCAAAGCTAACCTTATATCAAAGCTTATGGCATCTATAGCAGACGTTAGAATGGCACTCTCCGGAACAGATTCTACCATCCGTTTGACACCATATTCAGAAATTCAAGGTTATTTTACTGGCTATCCAGAGCGTATGGGCTGCTAGATTAACCCTTTAAAGCCGGAGCGTTCTAATTTCAGTACAATTGTTCTGATGGTTTGACGTATAATAGCTCTGCCGTCCAATCACTGATTTTCTTTTTGAAAAATGTCTACGACGTAAAAAAAAAAAGCCAAGTTACTCATGCATAGCCTACATAGCGCTGTCCATAAGTTCTTAATTCCAACTTGAAAAACTAGGCCTGCCTTTAAAAGTATTGATATCAAAATGTGGCCAAGTTACAACTAACAATATTGCCTATCGTAGCTCACACTAAATAAACTAGCTCTATTCCAAAGCAATGCTGTCCAAACCTTCCTAAATTATTTAATGCAACTTGGCCCTGTGTTTCTTCATCTTTGCATGTGAAGAGATTGTGCCTCATGGAACAACATATGATTTCAATTAATGTTTTTAACAGTTGATGAATAATTACACTCCAGAAAGGATATGGTTGTACTTTGTTGGCAAGTTTACTTTAGAAAATGTACAGGTTTTAAAATGTTAACTGCTGCTACAGCATTCTTTACAATTCACAAACAGACATTTATATGAAGAAACATCATGTACAATAGAGAAAGGGGTGCTGAATAAATAAATGCAGATAAAATGATGATGATAGTTGCAAACAGAATTTTGTGAACACAAGGATATCTATGCTCTGTAGGACCACACAGGTTTTGATAGAAATCCAAATAAATAAATACATAATAATAATAATAATACATTTTATTCATTCTGTGCATTTCATAGACCCAAAGCAGTGGATGCAGACAATTGTTCAAACATGCCCTATAGTGTAGTAATTTTTCTGTTTAATTTCTAAGTGTAACACATCTGAATCAGAGTATTTCCACTATAAATTATTTTCATTTTGCAGTTTGATGTGGCACATACAGTTTCATTGACCACATTCTCTTGAGATGGTAAGATGAAGAAACACAGGGCCAAGTTGCATTAAATAATTTAGGAAAGTTTGGACAGCATTGCTTTGGAATAGAGCTAGTTTATTTAGTGTGAGCTACGATAGGCAATATTGTTAGTTGTAACTTGGCCACATTTTGATATCAAGACTTTTAAAGGCAGGCCTAGTTTTTCAAGTTGGAATTAAGAACTTATGGACAACGCTATGTAGGCTATGCGTGAGGTAACTAGGCTTTTTTTACGTCGTAGACGTTTTTGATCTGATATCACTTATTTTTTATAGCTAAATAATGATGAATAATGCATGAAGATAAACACGGAGAGAGACATGCATTCCAAATAAATGTATGCAGACATTCGCTTAACCATAACGCCCTCTATTGACAAGAATGAGAACAGTTATCCTATTACAGACAGCACACAATTACATTAAAAGAGTTTGTAGATGAGCAGTATTTAATGTGTAATGAAATACAATGAACAGCACCACCTGAGCTATGGATCATGAAGAAGCATGTAAATTAATGAACCAAGTCTACATGGAGACATACATGCACAATGGGCTAGACGCAAACACATTCTAGCTGAAAGACATACAGCCTAAATAGCTAGTACAGCCTAAATACACTGCCCGGCCAAAAAAAAAGTCGCACACTCTAATATTTCCTTGGACCGCCTTTAGCTTTGATTACAGCGCGCATTTGTTGTGGCATTGTTTCGACAACCTTATGCAATGTCACAACATTTATTTCCATCCAGAGTAGCATAAGTTTTTGGCTGAGATCTTGTATTGACGACGGGAGAGTCGAAAGTGTTCTCCAGCACATCCCAAAGACTTTCAATGGGGTTACGGTCAGGAATCTGGTGGCTAATTCATGTGTGAAAATGATTCCTCATGCTCCCTGAACCACTCTTTCACAATTTGAGCCCGATGAATCTTGGCATTGTCATCCTGGCATATGCCCATTGATGGGATAACCTGGTCATTCAGTACATTCAGGTACTTCGCTGACTTCATTTTATTGCTGCATAATGTTGCTGAGCCTAGACCTGACCAACTGAAGCAACCCCAGATCATAACACTGCCTCCAGAAGCTTGTACAGTGGGCACTATGCATGACGGGTGCAATGGCGACTTTTTTTTGGCCGGGCAGTGTAGTTTGCATCAGTAAAATATGGAAATACAGTTTTAAAATAGGGCTATTAGTATTCTATGAAATACATTTAACGTTAGGCTATTCAACACTGGATTGCCGGATGCGTAACTCCAACCTTCCATGTGTGGGCTACGAGCTAGCGAGCGAGCTAGTGAGTTTCTGCACAGCAGTTTTTTTCCGGTAGTGTAGAACGTTACCTGCGGGAAATGTTTTGGTACCGGACAGCTAGGTTTAGTTTCGTTTTCTGTAGTGCAATGAATGCAGGCTATAATGCATGTTGATTCGCTTCGTAGTAGCCTCGCTTGTTTCTGCTTCCTGACGAGAAGCAGGAAGTAACGTTGGCGAACAAGCTTAATTGGACAACGCATATTTCCCAGGAATCTTAGCCAGAAAGAAAACAGTAGATACTACTAAGAAAGTACATACCAGAGATTCTTCTTCTTATTATTATTATTATTATTATAATAATTAAAAGTGTTTGCAGTAAGCTACATTATCAGCAGAGTAGCGTAGACTAGAGCCACATTCTATGTGGCTATCTATTTATTTATAAGTGACTAACCATGAATCAGATATGTTTGGGGAATTGGCGGTTTATAAATCCGATCACTTAAAGGCTTGCAGCTTAAAAGAGGCTATCCTCAATTCTTAATGTAGGCTATTATCGTAAATTCTTAATTTTCCTAGTAGTTAATTTTATGGTGACCTTGTGTTATGTGTGAAAAGGATAAAGTGAACAGAGCTGAAGTGAAGAAATTAATGAATAAAGAAATGTTGGCCGAGGCAAGGGGTTTCCACAGTCAGTCAGTCATGACCGCAAGAGCAGAGCGTAACACCCTCCCCAAACCAGACAAAAGCGAGCGTCCGGTTTGGGGAGGGTGTGATATAATACAAGTGAAACATTGAACAGTTAATATTGTAAACCTCTTTTGCCTTTGCAATAAAAATACGTTAATGTGTCAATGTGAAAATACTAACAGTGTAAGAAATGAAAAGAACTTAACAGTTGCACATTGTTTTTGTGGAAAATACACGTGCCCTGCTGGGCTCGAACCCACTATCCCCTGTGTGAGAGACTGCAGTTTTAACCACTAAGCCACAGTAGCTTCTTGGAAAGCATGAAGCCATTAGCTAAAAAACATTAGTATGAAGCGTTTTTATTGGACGATAAACTTGATGAGCAGGTATACGGACCATACCCTCAAATAATAATTCTCCCCATTGGATAACATCGCGACGGAGGCAGGCAGTTTGGCAGGAAAATGGGAAGAAGAAGAATAAGAAGCGGAAGAGGAAGGAAAAAAACGGCAAAATAACCCAAGTTTGGCGCTTTATTGTGTGGATGTGTGAAGTTGTATGTGAATGCTGTGTGGTTACATGAGGTCAGAACATACAGAAGTTCATGTTTTTAAGAGCTGAGAGTCTATGGTCATTGTGGTTACTTCTGTAGGAAAACCCTGAAAAGTGCCAAACTCTCGGTGCTGTATAGGTATGGGGCATGCCCCGCCAAGCCGTAACTTGGCGGATGGCATACCTGCCATCCCAATAAGCTACAATTTCTTATAATTGGTTCATGAGCTTAGTGGGCGGGGATTTATTGCTAGACCGCTAAATAAAACCGCACGTCAACCTCGTAAATCTCAATTTGCCTCACCGCGGGCGGAGCGGACCACCTCGGACAGAAGACTATCGTCTGAAGACTTTACTGCGACTGAGGGAAAGCCAGTAAACCCCCTGAGGTAAGAAGTATTTAAGATAATAATTAACCATAGATATTACTTCAGAAACAATTTTATTTTGAATAAAATCCTGTTTTTGTACCGCAGACTTTCTCATATTTTCACTTGAAATTCGCTAAGGTAGCTAACGTTCGGCAGTAGCTTCAAATGATGCCACTGTGTTCTTCCCCCAGCTCATTTCGAGATGAAATTCTGGAAAAAGTCTGTCATACAATGAATAAGATAACAAAAATAAGATGTGAATATTTTCCGTATCTTAGTGTAGACTTTGATAACTAAATAATAGCTAACTAAAGCTAAAACAAATAATGTTAGTCTCACAGTGACCTCTCATCTCACAGTGACCTCTCATCGTCTTGCCGCGCGAACAGCCATTTTCTTTTCTGCGTTTTTGTTTTCCTAATTTGAAACGTTAGCTCTGCTGTCTGTCTTGCTAGCTTTATAAATGTTATACTCAACTATTAGTCTTATCAATAGCAAGTACACTAACTAGCTAGTGTTTTAACATAACGTTATGTATAAATTTGAAGGTTGTTGATCAGTCCTGTCGAAAATGAATGGAGTAGAGAACTAAACAGCAAACATTTCCTAATGTAACGTCAGCTTCACATTTTATTTTCTGACTCTCGTTTTTGACTTGAGCAAGATTAGCCTGTTTAGACAAATATGACAAAAAGACATCATTCAGTTGAGCCAATGTCACTGATGATTTAGGTCTGTTCATTGTTCATCTGTAAACAAGCTTTTACATGGACATTATGCTAAGTAGTCTAACATTGTGTTATTGTTGTGCTTTTTATCTAACGTTATTCTGGAGCATAAAGTGTTTTCTGTAAAATGTAATTCTCACTATACACCCCTTTAATGACTCTTCTTTAATTAAATGGCAACTGATAATATATTTATCTATTACAGCGATGGATGGACATTGTGTTTGTGTCCAGAATAGCTATTTTATCTATTCCTGACATAAGCATAAAGCGTTTGCTGTAAGATGATGTTATTGCAAGCAGTGGCGTTGCGCAATATTTCGGGGCTCCCCCGCAGGTCGGACCATGGGGCCCCTCCCCTAAATCAATAATAGAGTGACATGGGATAGACATCGCGGCCACTTAAAGCTTTTTTTTAAATGTAAATTTTTTCAGGCATCATCAGTGACGGCGCCAGGAACTTTTCTCTCCCTGGGCTAAGGGTGGGCTAGGTCAATACATGGGGGTGCTAAGGTTAGCTGTGTTTCCCCCAGGATGGCTTTTGTGTGTGCGCTGGGGGGCCTGCACAAGTGGCAGAGCATCTATAGAACAGTCAGAATTGTACAATTATGTCAATTGAAATGGCATTACAAATGTCATTTGGCTTCATCAATACGAATACTTAAAAATATCAGACATCAAAGAAAATAAGACACAGGAAAATAATGAAAAAGGACGTGAGAAGAGAGGATACATTATCAGTTTAACGTTATGTCAGAAAAGATGGCTAAAATTTTGTTGTTTAACCGCTGCTCTGTGATTGGGACATTTAGGAGTTTCATTATCTAACGATCGCAAACTTTACATATCAGTTAGTTATGCTCCTAGGTGTGCTCCATAGAGCTGCACCGTAACATTTGCGTTGGTTTCTGTATTATCAGAACAGCTTCCACTGTCACCACTCTCCCCTATCTCATTTAGCTTATACATTTAGCTACATGGAAGAAATATGAGATCTACCATTTTTTGGAGGCAAGCTCTTCTTATTAGCTGAAGTCGAGATGACGAAGATTGAAAATGATCATTTAGCTAATTTAGGTTAGTTATTCGCTTTCCAAATCTACTCATCTGTGCATGGCCAAGCAGCCAATATTGTGAGATTAGTCTACCGCCAATCAAAACACTGTATTTTACACTTGGGAGTTGCTACCTAGGGAGGTCCACACACCAGTAGTTGATTTCCGAAGACGGATCACATGGAGAGCTTATGCGAACACATTTTCTATTGATTTTAAAATTATAGTCAATTAGTTTTCAAACAATGACGTTTCCATTTAATATTTTTTTGACATGGTGGCGAACTCTGTAGGCCTGATGTATTGTAGGCTATGGGAAACACTGGTTTGCTAACGTTAGAAATCAGTTTACGTTATTTTGTCATTTGCTTGAGCTCCCTACACACACACCCCACACCCGTAGCCTACGTCATAGCATAGGCTACATACGCTGCGTGGCCAGGGTGAATATCAGAAAGGGATTAGAATTGTTGATTTACTTTTATATATATATTTTTATAATTATAAAAATGTTATTAAAATGTCTGGGGGGGGCTAAACAAATTTGTGACGGGGCTATAGCCCACCCTTGCCCCGATGTAGCGCCGTCCATGGGCATCATTGACAAATACAAACAAGTGGCTTTGTATTTTTTGTAACATGAAGGTATTGTAGAACATTCGTTATAGCCTATCATTTGAGTTCACACAACGGAACGGTTCACATAACATAACATTCTGTATAAAAGAAAAGTAGCCTACAAAAAACAAACAAAACACATCCTATAGGCTACATAGTAGAGGCTGCAGTCAGTACGAGAGTCGGCAGTTATTTTGGTTGCATTACGCTTCAAAACAGGAACGGTTTAGGAAGCAAGCTTGCTAAGCTAACTAGCTAAACATAAAACATGACCGTTGTTAGCTGACAAGCTAGGTAGCTATGTGAAGTTTTTGAACTAGTGTACAGTCCGGTTGTAGCAGTGTTTGAATGACGTTGGTTTATTACTAGTATACGTACTAGTGGAGCTGTATGTGCGAACGTATTCTCTATGTAAATTTTTACCTGAAAAAAGGAACTTATTAGATTCCAATTCCAATGTAACCTGTAGCCTACTCCTACTGGTTATGGCGAATAAAACTTTCTATTATTCTAACCTGTCTCGAAGCGTGAGGCACGGCTAGCTGGCTCAGCTGTCTGTCTGCTGTCTGCCTGGACTCGGAGCTGACGACCGGGGGGTTGCTAGCGGTGGCGGGGTCCGGTGGGGAGCTAGCTGGCTCGGCTGTAGCGGGGCTGGGGGCCTGGCTGGGCTGTCTGTCTGCTGTCTGCCTGGACTCGGAGCTGACCGGGGGGTTGCTAGCGGTGGCCGGGCCGGGTGGGGAGCTTACTGCCGATGCATCTGCAGTAACGTTAGAGTCTACCTTTGCTGCCTGCTGGAACAATGATGTTATTTTTGGTAGCTTTGCCCTCTCCTGTTCGTCTTTCGCTCTCATCTTGTTTTTTGAGCACCGCTTGGGTATTTGCGCTTCATTTTTCATTTTTACCGGCAACGCAACTAATGAACGTTAAATTAGCAATGCTTCCCGCTTTGTTTTGAACGCTGCCCAGCCTGCCAATGAGCATTAGTTTTCAGCCGGCTAGCCCTATCGCAGGTGAGCAAATAATTATTAGAATGATACACATGACGGGGTGCCTAGCAACATAGAAGGGAAGGGGCCCCGCCCTCTGCGCCCTGTTCCCGTTACGAAATCTAAAGCTGCCCGCACACTGCCCCAACCAACTCCCAACACCCAACATTCTAATGTTGGTAGTTGTTGTAGAATGTTGGGAGTTTAAAAATCAGCTGCACACTGCTCCAACCAACTCCAACCAACTGCCATCAAACTTCAACCAACACTACTAGTCCACCGTCAAAATATTTTCCTGTTTCTATATTAATCTTTATTTATTTTTTCTGTATATAATATATTTCTTGTATAGCCATAATACTCATAGTTATAATAATTATTGTATTATAGTTTTTTTTTTGATTGATACTGCTGTATATAGATATTTTGTTGTTGCTGGATCCATCTGGCATCCACAGGCCTAGCTAGAAATGGACCACCTTTTCTATGGCCTAGAGGTCATTTTGCTCATTTTGAGCTTGCGTGTTTTAAGGCGGCGTGTACAAGAGCGAATATGCCGCCGTTCAAGGAGGAGACGGCTGTGGACCCGGCAGTGGCTGCAGAGGCGGCAGAGTCAGGGTGCATACCCCAATCTATGCCATGAATTGGGAGTGGAGGATCAACAGGGGTTTCAAAACTTTTCTCGGTTTGCACCAGACCAGTTTCAAAAGCTCCTGGAGATGGTGACTCCTCTTATACAGCGCCAAAACACCAATTTTCGTGACTGCATATCTCCAGGAGAACGACTCATGGTCACCCTGAGATTTTTGGCAACAGGTAAGTTTTTACTGACACCGTTTCCCTTGGTATTGGCACTAGCTTTTCCCTTAGCGCCAATACAACCATCATGTTTATTAACCTACTTGATTATTTCACCATAGGAGAGTCCTTCCAGAGCTTGTCGTACATGTTCCGGATAGGGTGCTCAACCATAAGGAAATTTGTCCCAGACACATGCAGAGCCATCCACCGTGTTCTCGCTGAGAAGTATTTCAAGGTGTGTGCAGTGGCTTTTTATTTACATTTCCATGAGGACAGCAACTTGTAGTCAGCAGTCAGGCCTACGAGTTGCTAGGCTGCCCTTCTCATAGAAATGTACATGTACAAACTAAAGATACAGTACTCACTGCACTGAAAATGCATTAGTGAATCAGAGTTGAGCATGTTTGAACTTTCATATCGTGTACAATAGCAAGAGAGATCGTGTGGGTATCTGTTTGTTCTAACATAACACACTTTTGGCATGCAATGGATTGTCTTTCTTTTTCTTTATTTCAATCCAAAAATGGCACAATTACATTTATTTTATGGTATAATTACAAATTGAACATGTCTTATTATTATTATTATTATTATTATTATTATTATTAATAAAAATAAAATAAAAACATTTAAATAGATTACATACACTAAATACTAAAGAGTAATAACTGATAACGATTGATAACTGCACTAATAACGAAACCCATGGTCACTCCCTGGCTGGGAGCTATAAAGGATCTGATTGAACTGAAACATTACACTGCGTAGCTGTTGAGGGTCTGTTATGGCCCTCAACTCCCCCTCCAAGTATGTGCAGTATGAGGTGATGTAGTCTGGTGGTGGTGGTGGTGTAGTATGTAGTGAGGTTAAACCTTTAATACTATCAGTTAGGGTCTTTAGCATGGCCAGGTCTTGGGCTTGAGCCTCGGTGGTAGATGAGGTCTTCCTCCTCTTCCTCTTGGAAGACTGATCATTCTCACTGCCACTGCCAGAGGGTTGAGCTTGGGCATCTGCCATGGCTGGGGGTTCCTCATTCTCCTCATTCTCGTCCTTCTCCTCAAGACTGGTCTCCAACTCAAATGTAGCGTCCTGTAACATAAAGGAATAAAAACACAACAGGATATTGTTTCCCTCTGTCTTTTCAGTGTCCAATTACTTTTTTCCCTGTCTTTTCAGTGTCCAAATACTACAGAGGAGTGGATGGAAGTTGCCCGTGGGTTTGACAGTGCATGGCAGTTCCCAAACTGTTTAGGAGCACTGGACGGGAAACACGTAGCAATCCGACCCCCACCAAACAGTGGCGCTGAGTTTTTTAATTACAAGAAATACAACTCTATTGTCCTCATGGCATTGGTGGACAGTAACTACAAATTTTTGTACATTGACATTGGCTGTAATGGCAGAGTCTCTGATGGTGGCGTTTTCCGGGGGTGTTCCCTTCAGGAGTCTCTCGGAAAAAAAACGGCCAATATTCCTAGACCTGCTCCCCTGCCGAGATCTGATAGGATGACTCCATTCTGCATTGTAGCAGATGAAGCCTTTCCCCTGAAACCCTATTTACAGAAGCCATATGCCAGGAGAGGACTGACCACCGAGCAGAGAATTTTTAATTACAGACTGTCAAGGGCAAGGCAAGTCGTGGAAATGCATTTGGGATTCTTGTCAATCGTTGGCGTGTGTTCCTGACGACAATCAACCTACAGCCAGCCATTGTGGAGGAATTGGTGCTGGCATGTTGTGCGCTCCACAACTACCTACGGGAGGAGTGTGGTGAACTGTACCATGTGCCACTGATAGACAGGGAGGGGCCTGACCATGGACGGCGCTACACCGGGGCAAGGGTGGGCTATAGCCCCGTCACAAATTTGCTTAGCCCCGGTTTAGCCCCCCCAGGCATTTTAATAACATTTTTATAATTATAATAAAAAATATATATAAAAGTAAATCAACAATTCTAATCCCTTTCTGATATTCACCCTGGCTACGCAGCGTATGTAGCCTATGCTATGACGTAGGATACGGGTGTGGGAGTGTGTGTGTAGGGAGCTCAAGCAAATGACAAAATAATGTAAACTGATTTCTAACGTTAGCAACCCAGTGTTTCCCATAGCCTACAATACATCAGGCCTACAGAGTTCGCCACCATGTCAAAAAATATTAAATGGAAACGTCATTGTTTGAAAACTAATTTACTATCATTTTAAGATCAATAGAAAATGTGTTCGCATAAGCTCTCCATGTGATCCGTCTTCGGAAATGATCAACTACTCAACAGATGTGTGGAGTGTGTGGACCTCCCTTGGTAGCAACTCCCTACCTAGGGAGGTCTGCTTGGCACAGATGAGTAGATTTGGAAAGCGAATAACTAACCTAAATTAGCTAAATGATCATTCTCAATCTTCGTCATCTCGACTTCAGCTAATAAGAAGAGCAAAAAATGGTCAGGTACCGTTAAAAATCTCATATTTCTTCCATGTAGCTAAATGTATAAGCTAAATGAGATAGGGGAGAGTGGTGACAGTGGAAGCTGTTCTGATAGTACAGAAACCAACGCAAATGTTACGGTGCAGCTTTATGGAGCACACCTAGGAGCATAACTAACTGATATGTAAAGTTTGCGATCTTCGTTAGATAATGAAACTCCTAAATGTCCCAATCACAGAGTAACGGTTAGACAACGACATTTTAGCCATCTTTTTTGACATAACGTTACACTGATAATTTATCCTCTCTTCTCACGTCCTTTTTCATTATTTTCCGGTGTCTTATTTTCTTTGATGTCTGATATTTTTAAGTACTCGTATTGATGAAGCCAAATGACATTTGTAATGCCATTTCAATTTACAGAATTGTACAATTCTGACTGTTGTATAGATGCTCTGCCACTTGTGCAGGCCCCCCCAGCGCACACACAAAAGCCATCCTGGGGGAAACACAGCTAACCTTAGCACCCCCATGTATTGACCTAGCCCACCCTTAGCCCAGGGAGAGAAAAGTTCCTGGCGCCGTCACTGGGCCTGACCATGGGTTTGAGCCAGGCACTTGGAGGCAAGACCCTTCAGTGTCTCAAGCTGCTCTGCCATCCTCAACAAACCCCACCCAACAAGCTAAACAAACCCGGGAAACCCTGACCCAATACTTCAGTTCAGAAGCTGGAGATGTGCATTGGCAATGGGACAAAATATGAAGTTCACCTGTGCATACACCAGAGGGGTGCACACATGTGTGTGCATGCACACGCGCACGCACACACAGGCTATAATAAATGTTATTATTTACCATGTTGGATTGTGACTGTCTTTTCTTCATGTGGTTTTTGAGGAACTGCAATCGCCTTAAAAACCACTCCTGCCTTGGAGTTAGCTTGCCCCCCTCACTGCCTGAAGCAGGCAGCTTGAGGCACCTCCCATATTGTGTACGGAGACTTTCCATTTTCTTTTTTACTTCATGTTCTGCAAAGAGTAGACTTTGATTAATGTTAGGCAAATTGACTTGAATAGTTAGCTAGCTAGCTACAGACAGGAATGCAGTGCTTGCTTGCCCCCATTAAAAATAAGAAGACATCGGTTATCGTGAATGATACATTGTTGATACATTGTTGCTACAATGTAACGTTATGCTCTGAGTTGTTAGCTGGCCATAACGTTAATTATACCAGATACATTCATTGTTTGCTAGCTAACATTGACTGAGCAACAATGTTTCAATTAACATTATGATAACGTTTAATGTTAACAGTACAAGAAGATAACGTACGTTAGAGTAGTGCTAAACAACGTTAGATAACCCGTTTACTTACCCGTTGTCCCAAGGCAATCCGATATTTTCTTCGCTGCATTTTGTTTTACGATCCGGCAGGTGTATAGCTGGGATCTTATGTCATATAAGGCAGGGCTTTCCTCCCACATAGGCCTATCTATTAAGATATCAACTCGCTCCGGGGTCCAAAAATCTGCCATTTAAGTAAGTTGCTAACGCCGTTATGATTATTGCCGGTTTGTCCGTTGGAGATGGGTTTTGTGCAGCTATCATGCGCAAGTGATGTGCTTGCTCGCGTGTGCTCGCGACATTGTTGTCAAGGATACATTGCGTTGCTACAGTAACTTCTATGTTTTTGTTGGAGTTGGATCGGAAAATACCGCACACCGGCCCAACATTCTACAACTCGACCCAACTCCGATTCAACATGTTCACCAACAAAAAATCCAGCCAACCAACGCCAACAACCATGGCACACCAATCCAACGTTGGTGTTGGTTGGAGTTGGTTGGCGTTGGTTGGGGCAGTGTGCGGGCAGCTTAGAGGATAGCCTCATAGAACTATATATTAACTAGAAAGGAAACGTGGTCACGTGGTTCCATTCAGCCCTATTCAATTTGGGTTCTTCCGCAATGGCACCGCCGCAAGATGGCTGCCATGGCCCGGAAATAGTATTATTATGAGCTCTGCCATGTATTTCCAATGGAGCGTTGTGAAAGTCAACATAGTGGCCCCAGCGCAATCTAGGTATCAAAAGTTCACAATATTGTAGTCAATAGAAGCAGGCAATCACATTTAACATTTTTCCTGGGTTCAAATTTTTTTTAGCCTACACAGAAAAAAGAGAGCCATGATTTAAAAATACTCATCGGTGAGTGTTTAGTAAGCGCACTGAACTGTGATTGGTTAAGAACATGGTCACGTGGTAATTTTAGTTACGTCACAGGGCAATCACGTGAGGAGGCCTATTGGCATTTTCACCTCAAAATCCATTCTCTCAACCTCCATTGAACTCTATGGTTAGCTGACTTGCTATGAGCATTCAGCTAACTGCATCCGTTGCTTTAGCTATAGTTAGGTTATCTAACAGTTATGAAGTTCGCTTACCAGCTATCTTGTGCATAATAATGAAATGGTTTTCAAATGCTTTCGCGTGTGTAATATTTCTAAGGTCATACTTCATGTCTCAAGATGGGTGTTGTTAGATTACACTAGTAACACACCCAGTGAATATGTTCGTGTTGAAGTCTGAAAAGCTGCCCGGATGGCAAGACGCTAACGGTAGCGGGTCAACATCGGGTTGGCTACAGAAATGTTGTCCGGCTCCCGGCGTATTATGCTTGTTAATAACGCTAGTTAAGACAGTTATTAAAGATTTTTAGTAACTATTCGTGGCTCGTTTATCTGGATTTGCAGTTTTGCTCACGTTAGGCTGAGGTATTTCAACAAGATATCCGTGGCCTATAGCCTAGCCATTAATCTGTCTAACGTTACGATAACACTACAAGATCACCATAGTTCATTCTAACAGTCTAACAATAACAATAGACATTCCTGAGAGGCTATACCTGGAAAAATAGGCGACAAGTTTCACTGTGGTCGCGATTTCTAATTATTTAGGCTCAGGGCCGTAACTAGGATTTTGAAATGGGTGAGGTCCAGATTTTGAGAAGGCAGGGATAGATGGCCGGGCAGCGAAAATTTGGACCCGTGATAGAATATTTTCACATTATATGACAAAAGAAACCAGTGCATTTTAAAATCAGTTTGGACCATTGTAGCTAGTTTAGCTACTTTATAGTAGGCTGTACATAAATGTGACGGGTTTATTAGTATTGACATTATTTTGTCAGCCATTTTGACAATTGTGTCCTGATTTTCTGTGTCAAAAACTTCCATTTAAATGCTGTTCCAGGGCTCCATGGTTTATGTTATTAGGTACACCTAAGTTCTAGACAAGTCAGGACAGAACCATCAAAATGGCTAACAAAATAAGGTCAATACGAGAATCAACAACTGGCATCACCTCCTCTGTGTAGTCTGTCTCTCCTCCTCCTCTCTCAGTGTAGTCTGTCTCTCCTCCTCTCAAATTCAAATAGCTTTATTGACATGAACAAAAACATGTTGTTGCCAAAGCAGTTCACAGAAGATTAAATACAGTTTACAGTTCAATTCATTTATTCAATTCATTATAATACAGTTCAATACAACTTAACTACAACAACTTAATACAATTACTTAATACTATACAAATAATTAAATTAGTGGGGTGTTACAGTGACTGTTGGTCTCTTAGGCTGTGGCAGGCAGATACATATTTAGCTGCCAGAAGAACTGCCAGTTTCTCCTGTGGGGTTAACATCATAACCTCTATCTGTGTAGTCTGTCTCTCCTCCTCTCTGTGTAGTCTGTCTCTCCTCCTCTCTGTGTAGTCTGTCTCTCCTCTCTGTGTAGTTTTTCTCTCCTCCTCCTCTCTGTGTAGTCTGTCTCTCCTCCTTTCTGTGTAGTCTGTCTCTCCTCCTCTGTGTAGTCTGTCTCTCCTCCTCCTCCTCTCTGTGTAGTCTGTCTCTCCTCCTCTCTGTGTAGTCTGTCTCTCCTCTCTGTGTAGTTTTTCTCTCCTCCTCCTCCTCTCTGTGTAGCCTGTCTCTCTTCCTCCTCTCTCTATGTAGTCTGTCTCTCCTCCTCCTCTCTGTGTAGTCTGTCTCTCCTCTCTGTGTAGTCTGTCTCTCCTCCTTTCTGTGTAGTCTGTCTCTCCTCCTCTATCTGTGTAGTCTGTCTCTCCTCCTCTCTCTGTGTAGTCTGTCTCTCCTCCTCTATCTGTGTAGTCTGTCTCTCCTCCTCCTCTCTCTGTGTAGTCTGTCTCTCCTCCTTTCTGTGTAGTCTGTCTCTCTTCCTCCTCTCTCTGTGTAGTCTGTCTGTCCTCCTCCTCTGTGTAGTCTGTCTCTCCTCCTCCTCTCTGTGTAGTCTGTCTCTCCTCTCTCTGTGTAGTCTGTCTCTCCTCTTCTCTCGGTGTAATCTGTCTCTTCCTCCTCTCTCTGTGTAGTCTGTCTGTCCTCCTCCTCTGCGTAGTCTGTCTCTCCTCCTCCTCTCTGTGTAGTCTCTCTTCCTCCTCTCTCTGTGTAGTCTGTCTCTCCTCTTCTCTCTGTGTAATCTGTCTCTCCTCCTCCTCTCTGTGTAGTCTGTCTCTCCTCCTCCTCTCTGTGTAGTCTGTCTCTCCTCCTCTCTCTGTGTAGTCTGTCTCTCCTCCTCTCGCTGTGTAGTCTGTCTCTCCTCCTCCTCTCTCTGTGTAGTCTGTCTCTCCTCCTTTCTGTGTAGTCTGTCTCTCCTCCTCTCTCTGTGTAGTCTGTCTCTCCTCCTCCTCCTCTCTGTGTAGTCTGCTGTCATTCTAAGTCAGTGTCTGAAATTGCAGAGAATACACAAACTTAAGTTATAATGATCATTTCAAGTGCAATTGTGACAGTGAAATATTTGTATCCTACTAACATGCATTACCTTTTGGAGTCGAAACGCTAGCTATATCCTCCTGTGGCCAGACGCGTCCCATCGCCTCAGGACTCGCTCCCTGTCAATCGTTACTTTCCAGTGAACATGCATGATAGCCAGTCCTGTGAGCCGTTCATTGGACATGCTGGCTCTCAGCCATGTCTTCAGCCGTCGCATTGCAGAGAAAGACCTCTCACAGGCACATGTGGTGACAGGTATTGTAAGGAATATTTTCAGCATGCATTCTACGTTTGGGAAGAAGGACATTGATGTTGTTTTCAGAGTTTCCAGTGCTGTGATTGGCAGAGTCTCATTGTTGCTGGATTCAAATTTATGCCTCCAGCGTTGGAGCTCTTGTTGTACAGTCCCAGCGTCAGGCAGGTCTTAGTTGTACCACTGAATGAGCTCTGTCTCCCTTTCGTCAGTGAGCTTTTCCAGATCTGCTGGAACCAGGTATGCTGCCAACATTGCCGGCTCATTCCTTTCAGCAAACCTGCCATCCAGCTCACTGATGATGTGGTCGATGAATGGGTAGAACAGATTCACCCTGTAGTGGTCTTCCACTGATTCTGTCGGAACGCTTGCTCTGTAACTCTGTTTTACAGAGATTCTGCGTTTGGTTGGGACCACGTTGACGGATTTAGCTAGGTCAGTTGCTTTCTGAAAGCATAAACGGAATCCTTTCTCGCATCTCTGTTGGGCTATTACATCGCGGACATTTCTGGCCTCTTGGTATGCAGAAATTATGTCCAGGTTAGTAGCCTGCAGTTGTTTAGTGAGGGGCTGCATATAAGCTAGGACATGATTTGTAGTCACAGCAGTGATGATCGTTTCAAATGACTCCATACTTTGCCGGAGGTTAAAGGCCTTACCAGAGATGGACGTAGGTTCCGTTTCCATGGCCCTCAACACAGAATGGACAGCGCTGAACTTCTCCACAAAAGCACACAGTGTTGTTCCTCTAGTGCCCCACCTGGTGTCTGACATCAGAGGTATCCCTGCTGCCCTGGTCCTCGAATGCTCGGCTGCTGTGCACTGTTCCTGCAGGGCAGCTTTTCGTGCAGCTGTAGCTGAAAAGAAAACTGCGATCTTTTCAATAATAGTCATGATGTTCCTCACTACAGGGATATCAGAACATCCATGAACCACTACTAAATTGAGTGCGTGACTTCTACAGTGGGTGTACACTGCCCTAGGGTACAGCTGCTGGATTCGGGTTTGGACCCCACTCACTTGCCCGCTCATTGTAGAGGCCCCATCATACCCCTGACCCCTGAGGAAGCTGGCCTGCAGACCCATTTCTGTGAGCTGCCTGAGGATGGCTTCAGTGATGGTAGCTGCATCTTGTTTAGGGAGGGGACAGAAACCAAGAAAGTCTTCACTTATCTCAGTTTTCTCACCTGTTCCAGTGACATAGCAGATACAAATGGACATCTGCTGAGTCCCACTGATGTCCATGGACTCATCAGCTAACAGGGAGAAATACTTGGCATCTTTTACTTTTGTGAGCAGGGTCTCTCTAATGTCATCTGCACAGCATTCAATGAGCTCATTTAGAATTTTAGGGGAAAGGTACTTTCCATTTTTTGGGGCTGTTTCCAAATGCATTTTTAGGGTTTGATAAAATTGTGATTTCCAATCAATAAAGTAGCGAAAATTACCTGACTCTTTCTCACTTTCCTCCTCCCAGCTACCCCGGAAAGCCACATTTCTCTGGCCTAGACAGATGATCACGTCAAGGATTGATAAGAGGAACTTGCGATTTTTCATGACCTTCTCCTCATAATCTGTACTAACTGTTGAGCTGATAGATTTCTTCTTTCCTTCAACTATAGACATGAAATTTTCTGCCAATTCTGTAGCTGTTCGATGCCCGTTGGATGAATTGTGTTTTGGGAGGATACCTCGTTTTTCTCCGAGGGCGTTCTTCCAGTCAGTGAATCCAACTGTTAAGAAGCTAAAGTTGGAGCCCTTAACCTTATTAAAGGCAAGGCAATGAGCACAGTAGGCAGCATCTTCACTGGGTGAGTAGCGAAGCCATTCATATTGTTTCTCCCACTGGACATTGTACTTGAGCAGCTTTCCTCCAAATCCTAACGATACTTCTCTGTCGCCACCCACTTATTTTGCAGCAAACACGTTTTCTCTGTATCAGTTAATACCCGTCCCTGAATTATTTTATTTGTATATTTCACAGGATCGTAAGGATCCAAGGCAATGGTTTCATGTTCTTCCTCTCTATTCTGTCTGTTCTCCTCTCCATGCTGCTCTTCTCTCTGTGCTGCTCCACTCTGTGCTCTCTCCTCTCCGCTCTGTGTTCTCTGTGCTCTCTCCTCTCCGCTCTGTGTTCTCTGTGCTCTCTCCTCTCCACTCTGTGCTCTCTCCTCTCCACTCTGTGCTCTCTCCTCTCCACTCTGTGCTCTCTCCTCTCCACTCTGTGCTCTCTCCTCTCCGCTCTGTGCTCTCTCCTCTCCGCTCTGTGCTCTCTCCTCTCCGCTCTGTGCTCTCTGTGCTCTCTCCTCTTCGCTCTGTGCTCTCTGTGCTCTCTCCTCTTCGCTCTGTGCTCTCTCCTCTCCACTCTGTGTTCTCTCCTCTCCACTCTGTGCTCTCTCCCCTCCGCTCTGTGCTCTCTCCTCTCCGCTCTGTGCTCTCTCCTCTCCGCTCTGTGCTCTCTGTGCTCTCTCCTCTTCGCTCTGTGCTCTCTGTGCTCTCTCCTCTTCGCTCTGTGCTCTCTCCTCTCCACTCTGTGCTCTCTTCTCTCCGCTCTGTGCTCTCTCCTCTCCGCTCTGTGCTCTCTCCTCTCCACTCTGTGTTCTCTCCTCTCCACTCTGTGCTCTCTCCCCTCCGCTCTGTGCTCTCTCCTCTCCGCTCTGTGCTCTCTCCTCTCCGCTCTGTGCTCTCTCCTCTCCGCTCTGTGCTCTCTCCTCTCCGCTCTGTGCTCTCTCCTCTCCGCTCTGTGCTCTCTCCTCTCCACTCTGTGCTCTCTCCTCTCCGCTCTGTGCTCTCTCCCCTCCGCTCTGTGCTCTCTCCTCTCCACTCTGTGCTCTCTCCTCTCCGCTCTGTGCTCTCTCCTCTCCGCTCTGTGCTCTCTCCTCTTTGCTCTGTGTTCTCTGTGCTCTCTCCCCTCCGCTCTGTGCTCTCTGTGTTCTCTCCTCTCCACTCTGTGCTCTTTCCCCTCCGCTCTGTGCTCTCTCCTCTCCACTCTGTGCTCTCTCCTCTCCACTCTGTGCTCTCTCCTCTCCGCTCTGTGCTCTCTCCTCTCCACTCTGTGTTCTCTGTGCTCTCTCCTCTCCGCTCTGTGCTCTCTCCTCTCCGCTCTGTGCTCTCTCCTCTCCGCTCTGTGCTCTCTCCTCTCCGCTCTGTGTTCTCTCCTCTCCGCTCTGTGCTCTCTGTGCTCTCTCCTCTCCACTCTGTGCTCTCTCCTCTCCGCTCTGTGCTCTCTCCTCTCCGCTCTGTGTTCTCTCCGCTCTGTGCTCTCTCCTCTCCACTCTGTGCTCTCTCCTCTCCACTCTGTGTTCTCTGTGCACTCTGTGCTCTCTCCTCTCCGCTCTGTGCTCTCTCCTCTCCGCTCTGTGCTCTCTCCTCTCCGCTCTGTGTTCTCTCCGCTCTGTGCTCTCTCCTCTCCGCTCTGTGCTCTCTCCTCTCCACTCTGTGCTCTCTCCTCTCCACTCTGTGTTCTCTGTGCTCTCTCCTCTCCGCTCTGTGCTCTCTCCTCTCCACTCTGTGTTCTCTCCTCTCCACTCTGTGCTCTCTCCTATCTATCTATCGGAGCCAGGTTAAAATAAACGGTCCAGTGACTCATGGCACACACATGAAGTGTGTAATACAGTAAACACAATTAACGATAGATGGGTAACATAAACACTTATGAGAGCTATTTTAGGATAATAATAAACAGCTAGCAAGCTCAATTTAAGATTCAACCCTGGATGTTTTGTATGACGAAGCCGACTCACTTTCAAATAGCCTACATTAACATTTCTCATTTTACATATAGAATAGAATCTGGCTGTCGATAGACTTTTTGAAGCAATGCCTTAATGTTCGCTTAAAGTACCGGAGCCAGGTTAAAAGTTTAAACGATCCAGTGACTCATTTGCGGTCTTTTCATTTATTTTAAGAAAGGATTTCACAACACAACCATCCAATCCAACGTTTAACCTGCCACAATGTAGCCTATCGTAGGCTACTACCAGGTTTGCAGAGGTGGAAATTCCAGGGGTCAGAAAGTAAAAGTCCTGCCGTGTTTCTTCCACCCATGAACTCACGATTTCACTAATTAGCCTAGTTAGCTCCTACCTCTTGGCTGAAGAATTGTGATAATTAGCAAATCCAGGTGATTGCAACAAATGATTGCAATCTTTCACTTTCTGAACCTGGATTTTCCACCTCGCAGGTTTGACCTATAGCCTACACAGCGTAGCGCTGGCTAGCTAGCTCCGTTTCTTTCATAAAACAAGAATACTTTATAACACTGCTCAGATTCTTCATCATTTCATACATTAAAACGTATGAGTGCCCTGACAGCATAGAATCAAGCATAGACTGTTACCCATCCCTATGCTATGCTCCCCCTAGTGTTCATTAAGTGCTACTGCACTAAACCTGTATGAGGCCCACCCTGCTTGCTTGACCATACCCCCTCATTTACATAGATAGTACAGTTCGAAAATGAAAATGAAAACGATAATGAAAATGAAAATGAAAACGATAATGAAAATGGAAACGATAATGAAAATGATAATGAAAATGAAAACGAAAATGAAAAGATTTTAATTTTAATTTTAATTTTGGGCTGAATAATCCTCCATTTTCATTTTCCATTTTCGTTTTCGTTTTCGTTTTCATTTTCGTTTTCATTTTCATTTTCATTTTGGGTTGAATAATCCTCCATAGCTGGTGTCAGAGCTGCAGGAAATGCGGTGCTAGCTGAAAATGAATGAATATTGATGCAAACAAATATTTTACTTTATTCTCGGTGCGCGCAACCAGTCACGCACATAGGCTAACGGGAGCAAGCTGCGCTCAGTGCGCAACTGTTATTAATCAGAGGAGACAGAGAGAAGAACCCCCTGGCACTGTAGTTATTATGTAGGCTATAAGCTGTGTTTCAATCTCCCGGCAAAAGTTTCTGCCCACCCACCAGTTAATTTCTGGCTACGCTACTGTTACACACATTAGCCAACAACAACTTATAGTATCCGCCTCTGCGGTGTCATGAACTGAGTGAACCTGCTGCTCTGATCGCGTTGTCCTGCTGAGTGTTGCTTCAGGTCGGACAGTCCACCGTTCATTTCCACCGACAGGACCAGTTCAGATCCATGACTGAGAGGCTGGTCCGAATACAGGACAGGACCTCAGTCCTGTATTCGGACCAGCCTCTCAGTCATGGATCTATCTCACAGCCTCTTTTGGACTATTCGCCGACATTTTTTAAATCAGTGCGAGGCGCGCCACTGAGCCTCCGTTACCAGGGCAACGATGACGATGCTATTCAGTGAAGACAACTCGCCTTCATTCTGATTTCATTCTTCTCCACTAACGTTATGTCTCGTGAAACTCTTTTGGTTTTATTATTTTGCATGTCATTCCAAGCATGTGAAAATGTATTGTTTGATTAGAGTAGGGTGTGTTGTGTACGAAAATACGGAACAAATCACGTCCCGTATTGATTGAAAACGGGACAAGATTTAACTGTCAAATACGGGACGATTCCGTATTTTACGGGACGGGTGGCAACCCTACTTTCAACCCATGTTAACGTTTTCTTTTCATGTTAACTTTCACTTACAGTGGGCTGCTGCTTGGTCATCATCGGTCAAATAATAGTGATAAAAAGCTGTCACTCACTCACCTCCCTGTCGCTCGCGCTGTGGTGCTGTCAACAACAACTCAACAAATACATTCTCGTTTACCGCGGTCCGCTGTGCGTGACTACGTCAGATAACGTACTGCGTCACCAGCGTACATCAGTGCTTATGCGTTTATTAATGCTGTTTTTTTTCATTTAATTTTTTTTTTTTCCCTGAAATTTTTAGCGAGGTCCGGACCTCGGTGACCTCATAGCTAGTTACGGCCATGTTTAGGCTACAGTTACATGGCTACACCACACTATTAGCTAGCCGCACAAGGCTGGTTCACGGAAATCTTGAGTCAGGGACCGGTCCGGATGTAATGTAATGTTACCGCTGGAGCTAGGCTACTGCCTAGCCATACCACAGACTAACGTTACGGATTAAACAAAATAAACAAGCAGATGCAATAATCGTTATTTAATTATGTGAACGTAATCGTATCATAGACCTATTTAAGATTGTATCTATGTATTTATTGTTTTGCTTTTCACATAATGTCGAATGTTCTCACGACATCCACTCTACGGTTAGAGTGGATCTGGGGTAGGCGCTGGACCCAGGAAAGCGGGCTGGAAAACTTTGTTTTAATATAAGGGAAAGGTTGGTAGATCCAACATGTCATAAGCTGGTTATATTTTTCGAAATAGCCTATTTTGTCTAACCGCGTGACACAGTAGGCTATGCGGTAAATGTTTGCGAAGAACAGCGAGTGCTCCTCGTTGTCTATAGCCCAGCTAGGCTATAGGACATTGTAGCTTTACATAACATTACATTAAGTTATTGTGGCTGCGTTTACAATTATGTTGCTCTTGTTTAATTATGTAAACATAATCATATAATAGACATATTTAATGTTTTATCTATGTATTTATTGTTTTGGTTTTCACATAACATCGAATGTTCTCACGACATCCACTCTGCGGTTAGAGTAGATCTGGGTAGGCACTGGATTCAGGAAAGCGTTCTGTAAAGAACTTTGTTTTAATATAAGGGAAAGGTTAGTGGATCCAACATGTCATTAGCTGGTTATATTTTTCGAAATACCCTATTTTGTCTAACCGTGTGACACAGTAGGCTATGCGGTAAATGTTTGCGAAGAACAGCGAGTGCTCCCCGTTGTCTAGCCCAGCTAGGCTATAGGACATTGTAGCTTTACATAACATTACATTAAGGTATTGTGGCTGCGTTTACAATTATGTTGCTTTTGTATGTCGATTTACACGTGTGCATCCTCTCATCGCTCAAAAGAAATCAGCCGGATTGAGGAACTGAAGTTGCGCATCAGTAATGCACTTTTAACAGCGCATAAACGAGTAAGTGTCTTTGCTTACAGACACCCCTGGATGAGTTTTGCTAGTAGGCTACCACTTAGATCCCACGTAAACCTGTACATTTTTCCTTAATGTGACCTTGTCATTTTAATGTGTCTTGTCAGGGTTTGTCTTGTGGATGTGCGTCTTATCCTGTGTTCTCACGTTCAGCCTGCACCTTGATGTGGTGAGTGGGCTTTAAACTGAGACAGGCTGCTGAACTTTGCTGTGTCCTATAACAAACTCCTATCATCTCTACGTTTTTCCCCCCTTATCCAGGACAACGTTGGAGACGGTGATTAAACTTGCTGTGAATGAAGCGCAGCATATCGAAGAATAAAAATGTTTCCCTTATTCATGATTCATAATTTTAAATGGTGTACATTTGATTATTTAGTCTTTACAAATGAAAAAGAAAAAAGCAATTTCTCCTTATACCACTGTATGACTTATGCAAACAATGAACCCTTCAATAAAAAAACAAGTTTTATAATTAATTTAAACTTTTTATTACTGTTTCCCCAAAATGTACTAGACAGCTACATCCAGCGTGGGGGGGGGGCGGTTTGTAGGGAAGATAAGGGACAGGGGTGAGGAAGAGCAGAGGGCGTTGGGTGAACAATGTCATGGCTACAAATTTAATTTAAAAATAATCACATAAATTTTGAAAACCTGACTTAGTTCATTAAAAAAACCCTGTTCCGTTAAAAGCCAAATCCAGGATTGGAGAAACTGCCAGAATTGGGCAGGGAAAACCCGTAAAGGCAGAAAATTACAGTAGGCTACATTGTCAATGACAATATGTAGCCCGACAAAGATGACTATTCATGAGTATACTTATTATTGTACTATAGTACTGTACCCTTTTGAGTTGCCTGTCACTGGTCTCGTTGGTTTATAAGGCTGGGCAATAACATTGGTGATTACTGATTATCACTGCCATCCAATTGCTATTATATTGTCATAGTGTGACATCATGACAATGAATTGCTACTAAATTTAAGAATGACAAATAATTCGTATATGGTAGGCCTACTCAGTTATAAGAATGATAGCTATATTTCGTACTGTATCTTGACACGTGGCTTAATCCCCAAAAGCAAGGAAACATTGAATCAACATTGAATTAATATCAGATGAAGCATTGATTCAATGTTGATCTCTGATGTTGATTCTGCGTCCAGGTGCTCATCGAGTTTACATTGAATCAACATCTTGAAATAACGTTGAAACGATGTTGATGTTAACAATGGAAATCAACATAACTGATGTTAAATCAATTAATTATCAATGTAATCTATCATAGCTCATGATAAATAATTTTATGACTACATTTTACAAATTCTTGCTCAAAGTAGTCAAAATCTACAAAAACAACTACTTCTGTTACTAAAATAGATAACACATTGACATTGATTTTAAAAATGTAAACATCTTTATTGATTTTAAACCTCTGCTGAATGGACACAATACATGCTAAAGCAGTAGAAAATACTGCATCATATACATATTAAAAAATGTGTTTAGGAAGCAAGTGGTGGAGTTCAGGTAGCTATGTTGAGGCACACAATTTGCAAGATCACCAAGAATGAGTTTCCGGACACACATCTTGAGTCTTCATCCCCATCTGGCTATGAAGCATGGAGAGGGATATGTCATGTCTTGGTCTATTCAACTTCAGTTGGAAAATGTATGGTTGTCTTTATGTCTGAAGGAAACAAGATAATAATGATCATGTTAAAATAAATACAACAAAAGGCTAAAAGGAAAGACATAAAATTAAAATCAACACCAAATAAAGGAGAGCGCCGCAGTATTTTTAAAACATTAACACAAAGCCCTAGTCGCTCTTGCAGCATTTAATGCAATGAGCTCACAATATAAACTGGCTGTCCCATTGGCTAGCAAGACAGATGTTTTGTCTCAAAACAATGTCATTAATTTGATTTACGTTAATCCTCAAATGTGCACACAGAGGGAGGGAGAGAGATTGCATATGTATGTCCACTTTCTTTAGATCAACAAGAAAACATGACACCCCTCCATGACCCAGGTAGTCAGCTCACTCACAGCATTTTCTCCTCCTCAGAAACAGAAATAAAGGGAGATGTTACAAGGTGCCTGCACACACATAGACTTGAACAGAACCCCAGTGAATTCAGAAATTTCGACTTTGAGCAGCAACTGACACATACAGTACTTACCAACAGCTGGGTATACAGGTATAGGTGGATGAGTGCTAGCAATTGTTTTTGACATAACTGACAGAGAGACAGAGAAAGGAATAGAAAATAGATAAGATGGTGACCATTAGAGGACAGGAGAATAGCATGATCAGAATTGTGTTCACGCAGGATGATTCACACAATAGCGCAATGGTCTTAGCCTTTAGGTTAAGGTACACTTTGTTATGTTAACAGGTGTAAAATCAACCCGGTCTCACGCTTTTTCATGCTCATAGTTACGACAATGAATCTATTGAATCGTCACCCGGAGCACGATTGTCCGACTTTTATCGTGCTACACAAAACGAAATTTAAACCCATGCATTTTCAATGCTAGCATTTCTCAGACTGTTTTCGTGCTACATAGAACGAAATTTAGAGGTATTACTGTGGGCTTGGCTACTATGTTACTTTTCGGTTGTTAGCTATAGCTAGCCGGCTAGTGAATTTTGTTTACCAGACGAGTGACTTTTGAGTAGCTAGGTTGATGGCGATAACCGCTAAATATGTTAATAGGGACACAAAAAACATGTGGAAAGGTTTATTCAGTCACAAAAAAAGCAAACAGTTTATGTCGGATATGGTCAAAATCCCACAATCTCAATTCATTTTAATACTGTCCCTTACATGGGGCGACCCAGATTAGCCGTATATATTTATTATCCGAACCTTAACCCTAAACGGACTACAGACGGCGCCATCTTTTCACAGGCCATCATTACGTAGAGCTCTCGGGTTTTTGGGGAATTGTAGTTCTAAACTATTAGTACCAATAACGAAAAAAATACTAATCCTATTGACCTGGGGCTTAAAATGTATGTTCAATATAGCATCAGTTAAGATCCCAATTGATCATCTAATTGAATCATCAAAGTATCAAATGATTAAGCATCAAACGTTTTATCCAGGCCCTTCTGTTAGAGCTTGAAGGCTGGCTCTGACATTATTTATGAAAGACTAGTTAGTTAATCATCCTGTTAAATATCTACCCGATATGTCCATTGGTTCCAGAATTAGAAGCATTTGAAGTTTGGCCAGTTTTGCCCTTCTAGGGGGCGCTACTGAGTCCCCTGGGGTGTCAGGGCAAAATAATTGACATACGTTATTCTCCAGGTCAAGGCCTTTCCAAAAATGTCTTTAGTTTTGTCCTACGACAAAGTTTAATTTTCACCTCTGTCTGGCTACAGCCTCTTTGAGGTGTAGTTTCTGAGACCCTTTGAGACTCCAGCCTGGATAAAATCAAGTCTTTTGATTTTTTGCTTATTTGGTGGAGAAAATCCTTCAAGGTATTGATGTTTTTCCTAATCACAGTCATATGTTTGGATTTGCACTAGTGTAGACCTTATTTTACCTACCAAATACATCTGGATTGTTGTAGACGACTGCACTTTAAAACCGCATAAACGGGCACAAGTGTCCGCTATGCGTTAAGATAACAATATATATCATATATATATATATATATATATATGTTATATAGCCTGTGTTTATGTTCATAGACATCCTATATATAGCTACGCTGTATGTGTAGCCTACTTTGTGGTGAGTGAATACATTTTTTCCTGGTTGGTTCAGTTCAACAAGTTACTATGACAAGGGTGATGCAGGAAAATAAACAGACACGGGCTATCTAACCCTAACCCTCATATATGAGGGTTAGGGTTAGATAACATGCTGTTTTTGAAGCGCTTTAGCCCCTCCCCGAAACCTCCTGAATAGTCCTACATGGTCAGGATTATATAATGTTGTAGGTTCAATATCCCTCTGTTTACGGATGAAGTTTCCTACATATATTTCTGAAGATGACACTGTTATGAACTTGTAGGTGGCAGTCTCCACAGCTGATTTGTGGCTTATCCTTACCATGGGTGATGAGTTGATAATCAGATGGACTAGTTCTGATACCCGTTGGAGCACACAATCACTAATTGGCCATTTAGTCGGCCCTATACCTAATTAATGCATGTGGGCACATTGCGTGTCTTCTGCTGGCTGCTGTGCACCAGACATACAGAGAGATACAGAGGTTTTCTCTTTTATGTGTTAGGTATAATTTTTTACGTCAAAAATTATAATATATAATTCGTACACCTAGTAATCCGTGAGCCAGTAGGGTTGGTCGGTACCATCTGAGGGGAATAATGCTCTTGTGATTTTTGGCAAGGTATACATCTAGAGTTATAAAATATGTGATAGCATTGTTGTTACTGCATACCAGTTTTGCCAAACCTGAATCGTAGTGCGGAGCTTTCAAAACCATAACAGCGCAGAAACCCTGGGGGAAAAAATTAAATATTTTCACGGTAAGAATAATTTTTTTGACAACGTTAGGTTAGCCTGCTTGTCTTCTTCGTCGTCCTGCTTGAGCTAAATTAGCATTAACCACAAATATGCTTTGCTGTTAGGTCTGTTTATTTTCCTGCATCACCCTTGTCATAGTAACTTGTTGAACTGAACCAACCAGGAAAAAATTTATTCACTCACCACATAACGTAGGCTACACATACAGCGTAGCTATATATAGGATGTCTATGAACATAGACACAGGCTATATAACATACATTATATATATATATAGTTATCTTAACGCATAGCGGACACTTGTGCCCGTTTATGCGGTCTAAAGTGCAGTAGTCTATAACGTTGATATTGGAAGGTTATCGTAATAACGTTAGCTATGTCCATTGCAGTTTCGAGGGGGTTACGTTAAGATTAGCCAAATGTGTTCTAAAGTATAACTAACGTTATGCTATACCTGGCTTATTTTCTTTTAAATGTGCATCGAGCTACTATTGGTGTATTATCAACAGGCTTTTGTGATAGCATGTCCTTTCTAGGCCTCTGGCTGCTACTGCGAGCTAACTTAGCTAACGGTAGCTAACAAAGTTACCTTTCATTTTGCTTTTTTATTCGGTAGCATAACTTTGCAGTCGTCGCTATACATGTATATGGTCGCTAACTAGAGTTACAACGGCAGCCATTACTCTGTGAAAAGGGAGAAAATGACCACCTTCATGTGACAGGTCATGTTGGCCAATCAGAGAAAAAACTTTGGGCCGTGGAAACGGTGCTGTTTTGAGAAGGCTTCTGCCTTTCTAGTTAATATATAGTTCTATGGATAGCCTACAATGTAAAGAAAAAAAATCTAGTGGGGGCGGGGCCTCCTAAGCTCTGGGGCTCCGCAGCGCGGGGGGTGCGGGGGCCTCCGCTACGCCACTGATTGCAAGTATACAGCCCTTTAATTGCTCAGAAATGGTTTTATATGATATGTTATGGATTAATGAAATGGTAAATGATTACATATTTATGTATTGCAGCAAAGGATGGACATTTAGCCATCTGATACATTCCCTGAAGAGAAGGAGGGTGCCGAGGGTCATTGCAGAGCACGACACGGAGGACCATCAGGGCATGCATGCACTTACTGTTATCTTCTTGATTTTTGAATATATTAAAGGTATTTATGCTTGACCATAGATTTGTCTGCTGTATCTGTACTAATACATTAATGATTTTACTGTAGATAAATCCAATGCATTAATTTTACGGGTATCTAAACTGATATTTGCCATGGGTTGTATCATGTTTTTATTTGTTTTACAATGTTATCCATTAACTTAGTTCATCCATTCACTATGTTATACTTTTTTAAAAAGTGTGTGTTTCATTGAACACATAAATTGTATATTTCAGTGTATGTGTCTTTCAATTTTGCATTATATCAACAGATTCTCAACAGTGGCCCATTAGGAGTATGGATAAGTGGTAATGTGAAATGTCAATGAACCTAACATTCTAATAAAAAATTTTTTTTGCCTTTTCCCATACATCACTAAGAGGTTATAACTTTTGAGCAGTAAATGATAAATCTCTTCTGATTTGTACTCTATATCACTTACAAAATAGTGAAGATACCACATAGTTTGTCTCCCTCGATCTTGAACATGAAATGAAAACCAATGAAAACCTAGGTTTCTCATGGAGAATAGCCATTTAGAAAGTTTTTTTATTATTTATTTTGTGATTTGTTTTAATAATTGATGATATTGTGTTAAAGTAAGCATATTATTGTATATAAATGGAAAGCTCCAGTTACCCTGTTTAAAATGGTATATTATCTTTAGGGGTGTAACATAATATGATCACACCACAAACAGTTTTGCATACACATGTCATATTTTCAATGAACCTAACATTGTAAAGCGTTTATTTTAGCCTTTTCTTACCCATCACTGAAGTGGTTATAACTTTTGAGCAGTAGAAGATAAATCTATTCTGATTTCTATTCTATATGACTCACACAATGGTGAAGATATCATCCACTGTAAGTTTCCCCCTATCTTGAACATGAAATGGGTAAAATAGTAGGTTTGTGGCGGCTACCTCTGGGACATACATATATAAGAATGTTAGGTTAATTTCCCGCACTCCTTCAGGTTTCTCATTTAGAATGTTTTATAAATTTAGTTGGTAAAAGTATTTCCATAATTGATGATATTGCCATCAAGTAATCCTATTATTTTTTATATCAATTGAAAGCCCCATTTATCCTGTTTACAATGGTATATAAATATAAAATATAAAAGGTATCTGATGTAATATGATCACACTACAAACATTTTTGCAATGCACATTAAGAAATAAAATGGAATAGAATGTTGACCCAATATTCGCTTAGGCTGGAAAGGGTTAAGTCCATTTATGAATTTCTCCTCAAACTATTTTTTTATAACCTACAAGCAATTACGTTTTCTGGGGCTGAAGGGACAGTGCTTTCAGAGCAGTATGTGAAGTGACCGTGATGGTTCATTTTATAGGAGTGCTTAACATGCAAAGGATATTCTTGCTACATAGCCACTGTGCCTGTACATCTGTTTTGAGAATGTCTGCACTTGCAAAGGCCTGTGGAGTCATCACCGATGACTGATGTCGTACCTGCATCAGTGTGGTTTGCAGATTCTTAAGACAGGAGCTGGGAGTTAACAACTACATTTTCAAACTAATGCATTATGAACGCGATAAGAATAAGAATGTCTCACCATGTCCAATTAAAAAATGCACTAAAAATGCCATGAAACAAAACAATGAAGATTTATGTTAAACCTGAATGGTTGGATAAACCGGTAAAAATTAGAATAAGCTTGGCAGCTCAAACAATTTCAAAATGTCATTATGCAAAAATGAATTCCATCAACCATTTTGACAAGGCTTATTTATGACTAAACTATTTAATTTCACTGGTTAGAGCATGAAATATTTTTTGCCATGAACATTGGGCGACAATAACTCATAACAAAACATTTGTTTAACTCATCAACACCAATGTTTCAGAATTAGCCAATGTGAAATGCTGGCAACAAATTGTAGTCTGTCAGTATAGTGACAGTATATGAGGTTTATTAGTGTTTGGAAATTGGGTACATTTCCCAATTTGGAATTAGAAAAATGTATTAATCCTTGTTAGAAGGTAAATAAAAATCGATCACAAATGGTGGAATAGGTCCAGTTGTCCTACCTTGCAGTAAGAGCACAAGTATGGCCGTATTGTCCATTTATGGCACTCCAGTAAAAAAAAAAAAGACACTTCACCAGGTTGTCAATCTTGATTAGAAATTTATGTTAACATTTAAGGAGGGCGTAGGATAATTCGGTAGGGGAGGCAGATATGCTGGAGGCTGTTAGGAGAACCGATCGGAACCACTCGCAGACGCAAAAGTAATGGTCGACAGAAACAGGGTCAGAGTCCAGCAAACAGTGCAATGCAGAATGAGCAAAAGCGAAGTCCAGGAACAGGCAGGGGTCAGAACCGGGGAATCTGTCAGGGCAGGGGAACAGGAGGGTGAAGGGTAGGAGCAGGGCTAGGACGGGGAAGGGCAGGCAGGCAGGAGGACTGGAGCAGGGCAGGACAGAAACAGGCAAGGCAGGCAGGAGAACAGGAACTGGGAGCAGGCAGGAATAAACGCTTGAAAGTAATGAACACAAGCACGAAGGCAGGGCACAAGATGATCTGGCACAGAACAAAAAAACGGGAGACTATATGCCAGATTAAGGACGAGACAATGAGGAACAGGTGAGACCAAACAACATGAAGAAACACAAATCAGGTGCGAGGTGCGGAGATACGAAATGGGGAGAAAGGGAAAACACGGAACGGACTGCAAATACTGAAAATACGTATAAACGGAAAAACCAGGAACAGACTAAGACGTAGAGGCACGGGACGTGACAGGAGGCGGTTATGCAGGTGTCCTGGCTGAATGTTTCCTCTTTGGCCAGGAAGTACTTGAAGTCAGAGTGGTTAAATGAGTCGTTTCACTCAAAGAATAACTGCACACCATTTGCATTGTCCTCAATAAAAAAAAACCCCCATCTGCTGCTGTCACAATCTTGTATTCTAGCTCAGTGGAAGCCTCCGCTATTTTTTTATTCCCCTTTTAACCTCTCCTGTTCAGTATTCCCAATTGCAACTGTAGGCTTGTCCCACCCTTGAAACAACCTCATCGGTAGGATGAACACACTTATCCTGCAAAATGTGTGCTGTCAGCTGAATTTTTTTTTCACTCTGCTGTTGGATGAGCTGTGACGTTATTGTGTTGGGAGGCCAACAGAACTTAAAAAGGCAGCACAGCCAAGTCGGCACTGGCACAGTTGTGCCTCTATCTGGACTGTAGGACGCATCACATCACGGGTACCTAAGGCCGATGTGACACGTGACCCCCCCCCCCCCCCCCCCCCCCCCCCCCCGCTAACATGCTTACCAGGCAGGAGAGGCAGGAGCCACCACAGGGTGCAACTGTGCTGGCGAACGATGCATCTCATTCCTACCGACTCGGCCACGGCTGAGAAATCCATCACAATCAGCACAGCTTGCCCCCAAAAATGCCAGCACACAGGCCCAGGCATCGCCTCGGCAACCCAGCAGCCTCATGGCCCTTACATTATCAGCTGGCAGAGACCCGATAAAGATGGTCTGAGTCACAGCGCTGTTGACCTTGGCGCACCACCTCATCCCCTGGTACTTTTATTCCGTCCAACAGCACGAGAAGAGCCCTGGCTACAACCTAGTTAGCCTGTTTTATTTTCACAATTTCACCTTTGTTACCCTTCCTGTAACACAGGGGGTCCTATCTTACACCCGGCGCAAAGCGGCGCTAACCCAAACGCAAGTGTCTTTGCTATCTTACACCCGGCGCATGGTTCATTATTACGCCTTACGTTCACGGCGTTTAAATACCATGTATTCTTGCGCCCATTACAAGTGAACTGGGCGTGTTGGTCTTAAGATGAGGAGTGGCCAGGATTCTTTTTGGCGTATTGCTATCTTGAGCCAACAGAAAGCGCTTGCGCTAGAACCACCACAAACCTGGTCTAAAGTCATGTCGCAGTTGTTTACATGTTATTTTAACGGCGCATATAAGTGCGTCTACATAGGCGTGTGCACAACGCACGTACACCCTGCAGTCTGTTACACACAGGGACGCGCACAAGCATGACTAAAATATCAAGATTACAATGTGAAATATCATTATTGTGTAGGCTATATCAAAAAAAGCATAACAATAAAAGGGTCCATAGGTCAAAGACAACATACCTGTCCCTCAGCTCACTCCATCAACATCCAGGCGATGTGCAATGGTACGGGACAATGGCTATCCATTAAAAAGGAGCTGATAACACCTATATCAAGCCTAATGCGCGAATTGTCATTTACACCTAATGCGTGAATTGTCGTTCAATAGAAAACTCGCGCACTGCAATAGACGGACATTTGAGTTCTGAAAATGCGCTTCAAATGTCATTACAATACAGCTCTGTTTATCTAGGAATACAGCCTGTAAGTAAATATAATGGTTGTGACAGAAAAAAGTTCAAAACCTTGTCCAGTGAATATTGCATTTATTGTTTTTCAAATAGCCTATGGGCTACAGCAGATTCGCTGTGCATAAGGTTTTTTCGATAGCCTATGGTTAAAAAACGGAGATAAATGTCACCATGTTAACTGAATTGTAACCTTAGCTATTCTTCGTCCTTCATATTTTTTTAATTACAGTGACAAGGTTTCCATACTCTCAGCTTATTAAAACCCCGCTGATTTCACCTGTTATTCCATAACGGAACAAAAGATTTTAAAGAGAACTAAGCGTCTAATTATAAACTAAAACAAATTTGCAGCACGTTACACAATTAATTTACAATTAATTGTAATGCCATTATCTGCATGTGCACTTTACAGGAGCTGGTCTGTTTCCCCTGCTGTAAATCACACTTTTCTTCCTAGGAAAGTGGATCGTTTTAAAGCATTATGCTACCAGTAAAACAGGTTGGTTGTCACGATTCTAGCCTGTCATGTCATGTTTTATGTTTCATTTCTGTCTTAGTTAGATTTCTTGTTAATGTCACGTATTGTGTTTAGTCTAGTCACGCCACGTTTTATGTTTAATTCTTGTTACGTTTCATTTTCATGTCACGTTTATTGTTTGATTATTGTTACGATTTATTTTCTTGTCATGTCACGTTTTATATTTTATTCATGTTACGTTTTCCGTTCATTGTTTAGCATACACATTTCCGTGTTTTTCCGCAGCCTTGTGTTCATGCTGTTTTCCTCTCTCTCTCTCTCTCTCTCTCTTGCTGTCGCTCACGCTTCCCTAATTGTTTCATTCTCCCATGTCTATCTACTAACATTAGATCAGGATTGGGTAATACTAACTCTCTAACCATGTGTTCATGTTGACCTTATGTTTCTCGTGCATGTCATTTACTAATTTACTAACGCTAGGTCAGGATAGGTTTTTTACTAACGATTACTAATTATCTTGTTACCTTGTCAGCCTTCCACACCTGATTTCCATTCGCATGCTGCTCTCAAGCTAATTGTCTGCACCTGTCTACACCTGCATTTAAGCTCAGTGTTCATGTCTTGTCTTCGCGAAATTGTTGCCTCCTGTTTACAGTGCACTCTTGAGCGTTTTTCCAAGCCTGTCTTTTGTTTATGATCCAAGCCTGTTTTTGACCACTGTTACTGACTTCTGTTTTGTTGACCACTGCCTGCCTGTACCACGAGTTATTGCCTGCTGTCTTTGTACTTTTGCCCCGCGGAGCGGACTCCGGTCTTGACTCTTGCACCGTCTTCGACCTCGAGCCTGCCTACCGTCTGCCTGTACTACAGGTAGTTTGGCTGGATTACCCGTTTATGAACATTGCTTGTGTTTTAACTACGCTCTTTGGATTTTCCTTAAATAAAGCCCTGACGGGACTTTATCATCAGTCACTGCTTCTGAGTCGTGCATTTTGGGTCCTACCCTCACCAACCCGTCTCAGAGGTCACATTTCCATAAGCAGGACATTATAAAACAAGGGAAAATATGCTGAACCTATGGGTTGCCAACCTGACAGATATATTGTATTTAGTGTCATCATTAAGGCAAAATAACGTTATTTATGTTATTAATCAAAATTAGAATGCAGGTAGCCTAATGAACTTCGGATGAAGCTTGAACATGAGTTCATTGCATAATCAAACGAAATTTGTTAAACAACCAGGCTAATTTGATGTTTTCTAAGGTGAGACGGAAGCCATTGGTCGCTTATTCTCAGCTGTTGCAGGTGCTATTAACGAAATTTAACCGCATATATTTTGTAAACAGCACTGTCAGGAATTACCAGGAACTCATAATGGTTAGCCCGAATAATATTGATCATAGGCTACTCTTGATCCATATAGCCTATTCCTTGATCGCACTAAACACACAGGAGCATGTCTGTTTCGTCATCATAAGCAATCCGCCAAGGTGGAAAAGCAGGCTTTTAAAGGGAATGGGATGACATTTTGATTGGTTTATTGCATGTCACGCCCAAGACACACCTATAATTAATGAGGAGACTAGGTTCAGCCCATTTGGACGTTGCGCCGTGCTTAGCGCCCAAAAAACACGCCGTTAAAATAGCAAAAGTGGACTTGGACATGCCCTAAATGGACTTTACGCCATGCGCTTAGACCAAGCGCCAAGATCGCCAAGATAGAGCCCAGGGTCATAATGTGCATGTTCAGTCAATGTCAGTTTTTATCAATATCAATGTGAACAAACCTCAAATCAGATATTTACAACTGCTCTAGATCTTGATTATGCACATTTCCTTGTGGTACAAATTGTATGGCAGCTATTTTGGCAGAGTGGAAGTCACACATTAGCAGAGCAGCTAATGTCAAACTAAAATAATTAAAATGTTTGATGAAAGATGTTGAAAGATGAAAGATGGGCCGGCAGTGTAGTATAATGGTTAAGGAACTGGACTTGTAACCGAAAGGTTGCAGGTTCGATTCCCAGGTAGGACACTGCCGTTGTACCCTTGAGCAAGGTACTTAACCTGAATTGCTTCAGTATATATCCAGCTGTATAAATGGATACATGTAATAAGAAGTTGTGTAAGTCGCTCTGGATAAGAGCGTCTGCTAAATGCCTATAATGTAATGTAATGTAATGTTAAAACGTTATCCACTTTAGTTTTAGTGATATTCTGGCATAAACAAACTGGCAACATGTTTCCTTGGGAAATCCAGAACAACTTTTGCTTAAATGAAGTAATGTTGCTTTTAACTTTGGGCCCTATTCACACGCATTTCTGGCTAAGTAAAATTTACACATTTTCTAAGGAGGTATTCAGACCTGCCGTTCGCACCTACTTATGTCCAATTAGGAGACACTTCATTGCACACACAGGAAAATGTACATTTGCTCAGATTAAGCACACGCTCACATGTGGAAAAAGGTAGTGACACTGAATTCCTTGTAGACTGCATTCCTTGTCTCGCCAACTCTTCTAAACTTAGATGAGACATTAATTTTTTAAATTACATTAAAAACTGTTCAATTAAAGCACTTGTGAAATCAGGCGCTTCTCCTCATTCTCATTCTTCTTCTTATATCGCCATAAGTCCTCACCATGAAGATGAATTGATGAACGATTCTAAACAATTATTAGAACATTAGGTCATTTTTTTTTCCATATTAAATCATTAACCTATCACCATTAATAGAATATTTTATTTACAATGTACTAATAAAACTAACGGTTTCTTTTTCTTTTCTTGTTTTTGGCAAAAAGTAAACATCCAGAGAGCCTCTGTATTGCCCCCACCCCCTCTATTTACATGAAATGGTTCGGTCCTGTTAGCTAGCCTTAGTCCATAGTGAAATAGGCTACTTTTGCTCCCCTAACATTAGTTACTTAATATTAGGGAGGGCAAACCGGAGCTTTGGAATGTAAACGGCAAAAAGTCCCAGTAGAAGATGGAATTAAATCTTTAAAAGTTATATATTTTCTGAATCGTCATCGATTTCCCTTGGCCACTGTCAATGAATTTGTGTGATCTGGGCATACAGTTGCTATGTAAATTACGACAGAAGTATTCAGCATTGTTATTTGCTAATTAATCGTTACGGCACGCTCGTCATATTAAACGTTATTGGAGCCTGACGTCAATATTCAAAATCCGTTTAAACCTTTTGACTTTTAAGTTATAAGGGGGGATATACCGAGTGACCAGCGAAAATATTGACCTGACAGTCTTTCAGAATTCTGACAGTTGATCAAGTCAACTGAAATAATGACCGCGAGACTACTGAATAGAACAGAATATTGGCTGTGCTGATCTGTTTTCGGTGCCCTCAGAGTCCTACTCTTATCATTGATCGAATGTTGGGAAAATGTGTTTTATGTCCATAATATGTTTATTTAAGGTTAAACTGACATTTTAAGCACAATATTTATGTTGATTTTAATGGGTCGATTGGGTTCTGGAGGTGTGTGGTTACAGTAATTGCGCAGGGCTGGCGTGGCCTGTGGTGGTGGGGTGGTGGTGCCCAGTGTGATATCTTTTCATGGGGCCCAAAATCCCTGGCGGCGCCCCTGCAGATGTGCTTTAATCGAGACCCCACTTTCTCACCTAATAGTCTGGTTGCTTAATCCAAACCAGCGTCATGTTAATACATTGTTTGTTTTATTTCATTGGTCCGGATGGCTTTCACACAGGTCCGAACCAAGCAGACCAGGATTTGTGTATGTTTGCAAATGTAGGTCATTCATTGGTCAGGAATTGAGTGGGTACACAGAAAAAAACATCTCTCACCACCTCTCACAGGTGATCCGAGATCGGTTGTTTGCTCTGCACCCAGGTTTGATTGCGCACGTTCTCACCTGCCAAAATGTAACGAATTAAAGGGCTAAAAGCTCCAGGGTAGGCTATGATTAAATCATACCAAACAGGACAGGTGTGAAAGTACCCTTAACTTTGAACCCATTTGAAGGACTATTTTGCAAAATTGTATCACACTCTGAGTGCCTCTGACACTTCTCAATGCAAGCACAGCAAGTCCATATAAATGTAGCCTACCAAATAAATATATATACCCTCAACAGGAATTTCTGCAGCCTACCACAGAAACTCTGGCAAACAAAATGTCACCATTTGAAAAAATCGAGACAATAAACATTCTTTGAAAGCACGGCTAGTTTTTTTTACCTTAATAGAGGAGGTTTATTTGTTGTGAGCCTACGAGGAACTAGGTATGATTGAAACATTAGGAAAATAAAGGGAACCATAAAACTATATATTTAGTTGTTAGTGATTGTTAGCTTGCAAGAAAACATTTTTTAACTGCATTTGACTGGTACTTTACCATAGGTATTGATCGCTTAGCTAGCAAACTGTTTGTGTCATCTGGATTTCCGTGGAATGCATAGAACGTATGTAGTCATCATTTTGATTGAGCCTGTTTTGTGTCATGTTACAAAATAAGGAACTGTTGTCGCTATAACATTGGGATCGTTTATAGAGATAGAATCATGAGTTTTAGCAGGTTCAGACGGTTTATTGTGTGACCAGATTATTTAAAAATTTCAACGTAAAAAAAAAAAAAAAAAAATGCAATGAATCCAAATAAACTAAACCACTTATTTTAACCAGCTAGTTAAGGGGTTAAACCCCACCCCATGAGAGTTTCTCGCTCCCCTTCACTTCAACCAAATAAGTCTAAATGACAGCTCCTGCTGATAAAAAACATTTAAAGAGTCTCGCTACCTGCTGTTAACAACTTCAGTGTCACTATAAATAGACTCTCAATGCAGTGTAGATGTAAGAGGGAGGTAAAAGATGTCACACGTCTTGTCATTTCATGCTGGGGTCAGTAGTGTAGGTGGGAACATTGTCTGGTGTAATGATGTTGGCTTAACACCAGGGCCGTCTGTTTGGCCATCTGGCCATCGTTGCTCATGTCTCGCAGCCCAGCCCCTTCAGCGCGGCCGCTGAGCAGATGACATCACCCAGATGTGAGCAGATGAGCTCGGCCATTCCCAGGGCCAGTGCCTCTGCGACGCTCAGCGTTCCCAAACGCACGCTACATCATCGCAACCCTGTACACTGCTTTACATCCAGGATTTTATGAAGTCGTCATGCCGATCGCAAAAAAAAACCTCTACACCCCTTTAGCCCTAAGATACGAACACAAAATTCATGTTTTTTCATGTTTAAGGTGGCAATCCGAGTATCGCCACCTTAATATTTAAAAAAATGTCACTAATTTGCAGAAAGTAGGTTGGAAGACGGCCCGGATAAGAGGTTGTCTCAGGATGCGAGGAGTGGAGAGGGCCTCTGGGAATGTACCGTACACTTTACCTGTCACAGTAACTTCCTCTGTATCTTCACTGTACATTGGCTGTAAACTCCTCCTCTTCCATATGCTTTTCTTTACGTCCTAGACAATTGCATCTATGGGATAATTGATGCATATCCTCAGCTTGCCCTTATGGAAATGTAATATACTGCAGTATATTTTCAATATATTGTGACGATAATTTTCAGAAATTTACAGTATACTGCAGTATATTCTTTTTCCATAAGGGACATGTCTCCAGAGAAAAGGACCTGTGCAGACGTACTGCTCCCAATATTATCTGGATTGGAGGAGAACAGGAAGGGAGCCTTAGATAGGGGTATCCTTAGAAGGGTATCCAGGTTATTTAAAGATCAGTAAACCCGCAACAATATGTCCTGCTGACATGAATGCACTGAGACTGAATTCGAAGGGAGGTCCACTGCAAACCCGCAGGCTCCAGAACTTTGTTCCACTTAAAATATATCTACAGTACATACTGTATATTCATTACATGTGGGTTACTTGTTTGTTCTCAAATACATAATTAAGTACTCAGTTCTTAATGGATGCCATTAAATGGTTGTCAGCAATCCCTTGCTGTTCATGTGGGGTGGCAGTGTAGTATAATGGTTAAGGAACTGGCCTTGTAACCGAAAGGTTGCCGATTCGATTCCCAGGTAGGACACTGCCGTTGTACCCTTGAGCAAGGTACTTAACCTGAATTGCTTCAGTATATATCCAGCTGTATAAATGGATAATATGTAAAAACATGATAAAAAAAAAAAGTTGTGTAAGTCGCTCTGGATAAGAGCGTCTGCTAAATGCCTGTAATGTAATGTGGCCAATCATCCACTGCACTGGCTTTAAAGCACACACCGGGCACATGGATAGCCAGGACCAGGAGACTCAATGTGCCTATGTCAGGCTGGAGACATATCTCCATCTCAACTTTCACCCAACAGATTAGCGAGGATGTCATTACAATCTTGGTAATACTTGAATCTGGGATGAAACCAACATGCGGATAACAATCACCGGAAAAAGCTGCAAGCTAGCAAGCTACAAGCGACGTGCACTGGAATACTTTGACTGTCTCCATGGAAACGTAACTTGCGTCGCCAGTCCTCTCCAGCTGAGCACAGCGGTATGTCTGCGTGCTAAGCACATCGTCCATTTGCATCATTTCCCACTTGCCCTCCTCGCAGGGCAAGGGTGACGGCAGTACACTGTCAGAGAACAGACACATACCATAAAATTATTTATATTTTTCTGGTGTTTGATTGGAGGATTCTGGTTTTGTATCAAGTGTACTCCATTACAAGTTTTTATCAGTACAATCACTTCTTATAAATAATCCTGGGGACAGATACCTGACCTGCACCGTTTACAAAGTCAGCACTGTAGCTGACAGAATACGTTCTTCTGCTTTTGGAGTTATGATCCTTAGCTACGGATCGTAAAACACCGCCCTGTGCTCCGTCTACTCCTGCCACTTGATTTACACTGGCGACCTGTGTTGTTTTTTATGCAGTGTAGGATATCTAATATTTAGATATAAGTAAACTACCCGGCTCCTCCATCTCTTCCTCCCCCCCCCTCTCCTTCTGTCTCTCTCACTCACTCACCCCCACAAACATCAAAGATAAGCCAGTCATAATAAGCCAGCCATAAATATAAATGCCCCCCCCCTTTCTCACACATTAACCCAACCAGGACAGGGATGCCCTTCCTGTGGAGGTATTTATGAGTGCTGAAGGAAAGAAGCCTTAGTTCGGTTTTGGAGTTTCATCTGAGTCTTGTATCTGGGTGGTGTTTGCGGAGTCTGGAATTTTACATTTCATCCCTGGACTTTTTGAATGTTCTTCTGTCTGTTGGTTCTTGGACTTTGGTGTTGGCGCATTCTGTGGATTACCTTGGGAGAGACCCGCTGTGGTCTGGTATTGTCTTTCATTAATTTATTTTGTGACTGTAACTTGTCCATGTCTGTAGCATTGATTGTTTGTTAAGGTAGTTGAACCTACGTCTTTCGTTAAGGCGTTGAATACTTGTTGTAATTAATAATAAATAAATAAATCTCTTAATTTTAATCTGGTTGTGAGTTGTACATTTTGATAAAGGTTGATCCAACAGTCTTTTTGATGTCTTTGATAATCATTAACAAATTAAATCAAATAAATAAATTTTAAGTGTTGGATAAGTGAGGAGTTTTAACCGTTGATGCCACTTGTGGTCGGTATTCAGAGTGCTGAACATTAAACGAGGGCGTTAGCTGTTAAAACTGCTGGATTCAGAAAATACACATTTTACTAAATCCTCACTTCCCCGACAGCAGTAAGGTCACCATGAGGAGGGACATGATTCAGATTTGAGAGTCATCATGTCTTTTTTTTTGGCCCCCTAGTCAGATCTCATTAGCAATTCCCTTTTGACTTCCACAAAGCTTGGAGGAGTGGAACACTTTCTGGATTATAATTAAGAGCAGAGAGGAAATAGCCTTGTTATTATGGGAAAGCAAATGTAGATTACTGCCATGTCCGGAAAATTATTTGCTCCTCTTTGATGAGCCATGCATTAAAGAATCCTTATTCAGTGAATAAGATTCGTTAGAAAAGAAAAGTAAAAAGTGAACATTAAAAATATTTAATAGCAGGAATTTGGGACAACAAGCCAAACCAACAAGTTTTTGACAACTGACTGGCCATTTAAAATAATTAGGCCAATTAAGTAAATTATGCAGTCAAAATGTGTAAGATGTGTAAGAATTAATAATAGATAATGAGCAACATCAAGTGGATTTACAATTTGACATGTTTGACAATTACAATTTGACAATTTGAGAGAGAGAGAGAGAGAACGTGTATATTCTGTATAGTAGTCTGTGGGCGAAACATGTAACTGATGGCCCTGTATTTTCTGTTTGTGGCTTGTGGTCATACCCCAGCACTTTATAAGAGTTTGTATAATATAGAATTGAAAGCACTTATCAATAGTTTGATAAAGTCATAGATAAATTAAAATATGTGCATATACTCAAACAACAGCATGGAGATGTGTGTGAGAGTGCTCTGGGGATGTTTCTACTTTGTACTGTAGGGTTTCAAACTGCTCTGATAGTCTCAAACAATATGTTGTCTGAGTGTACAACATTTGTGTGATGTTTTTATAATTTCTGTGATGGAAAGTATTGTTAAGGCCTAGGTCAGGTAAGACTATCACAGCAGGCTTGAATTACTTGAATTCCCCTGGTCTTTTTTTGTATTTTCCAAAAAGTTTAAATGCCACTTAAAACAATACTTCTCCAGAAAATAAATGGGCTTCTCAGTGTAAATGTGCGTAGGTTTATCACTGTAACTATCACTAGCTACAATGGTTTCTGTGCAGGTATATGAACAGGAAAAGTTAAGTTAAGAAAAGTTCTACTTCGAATCTAAAAGTAAACATCCATTTGTCTGTGTCAGATTCCTCTTAATAGGAAGTCGACATAGACTCACCATATACCACGTATGCAACACACATCCCAGGCCCTCAGGATGCAGCCCTTAACAGACAGGAATGGGCACAGACCAATTAAGGAAGCCAGCCATGAAGGGAGAGCTAGGAAAATAACAATGCAGGTCTGGAAACCTGAAAGGAGACAACGGAACCCATTTCTGTTACATTTTTTGTGATCTCATCTCATTCTGCAGGAAAATATTATTAGAAGTTGCTGTATTTGTCATGTTGATATGTCAGGTAATTAGTTGATCACCTGAGTAATTGAGAGGGAGTTGCAGCAGTAGAATGACTGGGTCCTTACTGGGGTTTCCCTGTTGCACGTCTGTTGAATTACTGATTGCTTTTCACAGACATGTGTGATGTGATTTTAGCTTGGCCCTCATTTTATTTTCAACAGGACAATGACCCAAAACACACCTCCAGGCTGTGTAAGAGCTATTGGACAAAGAAGGACAGTGATAGAGTGCTGCATCAGATGACCTAATCTAACACCAAACCTAAACCCAATAGAGATGGTTTGGGATGAGTTGGACCGGAAAGTGATGGAAAAGCAGCCAGGTGCTCAGCATATGTGGAAATTCCTTCAAGACTGTTAGAAAAGCATTCCAGGTGGCTACCTCATGAAGTTGGTTGAGAGAATGCCAAGAGTGCAAAGCTGGTATCAAGGCAAAGGGTGGCTACTTTGAAGAATCTAAAATATAAGATATACATTTTGATTTGTTTAACACTTTTTTGGTCACTGCATAATTACATTTATGTTATTTCATAGTTTTTATGTCTTTACTATTATTCTAATCTGTAAAAATAAAGAAAACCCCTTCAATGTCATGGTTTTTTAACCCTGTTTACCTATGCGGTCGTTTTCCTCAGTGGCCACGCGAGGGCGCTGCCCTTTTGGTAGATGCTTGCTCCGCCCTGCTGAGTTGCGTACCTTCTGTTAGCATTTACACCTGTGCGTGGTCACAGAGCTATTTAAGCCTTCCGTTTCCTTCTATCGGGGCTTCTATATTGATTGTTTGTTGTGGTGTGTTGTGCTTTATTGTGTGTGGTATTATTCAGCCCTTTGTATGTTAAGTCAGTATTATTTTTGGTCTAGGTTTTTAAGGAGACCGTTTCGCTCCGTTGTGGTTCGTTGGAGTTATGCGGGACTCGCCTATGTGGAAGTAGCTATTTGGACTCGTCCCTCCTGGCGTACCTGCCTATGTGGATGTAGTTATTCGGACTCTTCCCCCCTGGTTCTTTTCGGTCCTCGCTTCCTGGTTTCTCCTTTTTAGTCCGTTTGCCTAGTTTTTGCCTTTCTGTGTCTCTTTCTCCTCTCCCTGTCTGCTTTCTTCCGTGGAAGCGAGAGGAGTATTTGTTTGTTTGCAGGTATCTGTGTAGTAGGTTCTTGCTAAGAGACAGGGCATTTTTATCATACTGACTTTAGGGTTTTATTTATTTGGTGTGTGCTATTCGTACCGTTTGGGCTACTCGCCTATTTTGTCGTCTCATTGCTGAGGCAGGGCTTATTTCTTGCTGGCTTTTTAGTTACTCATCTCGTGAGCCAGTTAGTAGCTTCGGTACGTTTGTTCCCTGTTTTGTCTCCTTATCGTGGACTACGTTCCCCTTTGTTGGGATTCAGGGTTTTCTTTGTTATATTGAGAGGCAGTGCGTGCTATTAGATTTGCGTGGTCTTTTGTGGCAGCTGTCCTGTTCACCCTTTTACCTGCGGGATGATTTTGTTTGGAACTTGTTCTGTTCATTCTCCAGGTGTTTCTCTCCTTATATGGAGCTTGGGTGATGTTGTGGACATGTTTGTGTTTGACTGCTCTGTTCCTTCGCCTTGTTACATATTTCCTTACTGAGAGGCTAGGGCGTGTGTTTTCAGTTAAGCTTGCGTTAGTCATTATGGATAGTAAAGTTATGGGACGACGGTGCTCCGTCGGCTCGCCTGTAAAATGTTTCTCCCCCCTGGGAGATCGGGTGTTTACCCCTTTATTTTCTCATTTGACTGCTAGCCTATGAAACTAGCCCTGGAACGTTGGATCTGTTCCTTTCGCCTCCTCAGATTCTATCGTATTATTTTGCAGTGTTTGTTGACTGTGTTTTATGTTTGTCTTTACGCTATTCGCCCGTTCTTATGTGTCGTTACCGAGACAGGGCGCGTATTATTTCTGGCTGTTCAGAATCCTGTCCTTGCGCTCTACTTGGCGCGTGACAGTGAGCCGGTTAGTAGCGTCTGTAATAATAATAATAATAATAACTTTATTTGTATAGCACCTTTCTAATGCAAGGATACAAGGTGCTTTGACAGGCAAAGGAAAAATTACAAAATATATAACAAACAGAAGAACAAGAACAATAAGTATACAGAAATACAAGATAATAAAAAAGAGAGAAGAATAAATAAATAAATAAATAAAATAATACTTTTAAGTAAAAGCTAGTTTATAAAGGTGAGTTTTCAGGTTATTTTTGAAAGTGCATACTGAGTTTGCAGTTCTTAAGTTGAGTGGGAGGCTGTTCCAGAGTCTAGGCGCAACCACTGAGAAGGCACAGTCACCCTTCGTCTTTAGCCTAGAATCTGGAACAACCAACAGATTCTGATTAGCAGATCTGAGTGTCCGGTTTGGTAAGTAAGGGGTAAGAAGCTCAACTATATAGGCAGGTGCTAAACCATTTAATGCTTTAAAAGTAATTAGTAAAATTTTAAAATCAACTCTAAAAGCAACTGGGAGCCAGTGTAAGGATGCCGGAATAGGGGTAATATGTTCTCTCCTATTTGTCCCAGTTAATAGCCTGGCGGCTGCATTCTGCACCACTTGTAGCCGGACCATAGTTTTGCGTCCCAGCAACAGTGTTGTTCGTTGTCTTGTTTCCTCCTTTATCTGCGTGGTATCCCGCCTTAGTGGCCTTAGGGCTTCAGGATTCCCCTTGCTGCGTTTGGCTCCTCCCACCTCACACGTGACGCCCCATTACATTCAATGAGTAGGTGTGTCCAAACTTTTGACTGGTACTGTATATACAGTGCCCTCTACTATTATTGGCACCCCTGGTAAATATGAGTAAAAAGGGTTATAAAAAATTAGCCGTTTGGTGAATTAGCTTAATCTCACACTGAAAAAATTAGAAAAATCCAACCTTTAATTGAAGTAAATTTATTATGAGAAAAAACAAATCCCTCATCAAGAAATAATTATTCTTAACAAAACCACGTGCGCCACAATTATTGGCACCCCTGCATTTATACATAGAATAAAGTAATCATTTTTAATATTTGGTCGCATATCCTTTGCATGCCATGACTTCCTGATGTCTGTGACCCAACAGCATCAAAAGACTCTTGATATCTTATTTTCTGGTACTCTTATAAGCGATACTATAATGTCCATGCATTTGAATTGATCTCTAAGGGAATTGGGGGGTGGGACTAGATTTAGCTGTAAATTATGCTGGAATAGTATGGAATATATGGTTGGTAAAATGGCTGTAAGTCACCAAGGGTCTGAGGTATCAAACGAGCCTCAAACCATCACTCTGCTGCCAGATATGCAGTAGATATGAATGGATCAATTTAAGGGTTGTTTCTCCTGAGAAATTTTCCTATTGAACTCTATGGAGAAAACCCTTCAAGTTATCCATCCATATCTACTGTATTTCTTGCAGCACAGTGATGGTTTAAGGCTTGTTTGATATGTCAGACCCATGATGACTTAGAGCCATTTAGCCAACCATGTGTTCCATACTGTTCCAGTGTAATTTACAGCTAAATCTAGTCGCGACCCGACTTTGGTGAAGAAGTCTCCAGGAGTCCACGCACCTGCCGGGACCTTGGACCAGCTGACGAGCTGACATCACTTAAGGAATCGGGACTGGCCTCCCTTTGTTGCCGTTAAGTATTGAAACACATTTTATTTAGCACTGACGTCAATTGATAGGCTAGCATAAAACCTGTAATACCCAGTTGAGGTCATTTTACTGCTGGTTCCTATTGTTGTTTGTATTTTGTTTCGCTATACGCATTTCGGACGGGAATAGCCAATTTAAAATAATAGTTTTACACTGTTAAAACTTTATATTTATGAGACTGATAAAATGAGCTAACCACAAAATTGTCATGGTTTTTAACCCTTTTTCCCTATGCGGTCGTTTTCCTCAGTGGCCATGCGAGGGCGCTGCCCTTTTGGTAGATGCTTGCTCCGCTCTGCTTAGATTGCGGAGTTTCTGTTAGCATCCACACCTGCGCGTGGTCACTGAGAGCTATTTAAGCCTTCTGTTTCCTCCTTTCTGTCATGGTTTATGACCCTTTTTCCCTTGCGGTCATGTTCCTCGGTCGCCACACGTGGGCGCTGCTCCGTTGGTGGAGTTTTGGCTCCGTTCCTTTTTTCCACGGAGTAAGTAATCAGCGTTCACAGCTGGATGTAATGCCAGTGAGCTATTTAAGCCCATGTTCCTTTTGTTCTGGGCTTCGATATTAATTGTTCATTGTGATTGTTTGTTGTTTGTGCTGTGGTGTGTTGTATGGCATTATTTGTGCTGTTTTGTGTGCGGTTTATTTTTGCCCTTTTAAAGTTTTAGTCGTATGATTGATCTAGTGTTTTTAAGGAGACCATTTTGCTCCGTTGTGCTTTTATTGGAGTTTTGCGGTACTGGCCTTTGTGCTTTGAGCTTCAGGTTGAATTCCTGTTTTGTGTGCTCATTTCAGTTGCCGCTTTCTGGTCTGTCCTTTGTTTGTCGTTTTTGCCTAGATCGTTTGCCATTCTCTGTCTCTTTCTCCTCTCTCTATCTGCTGTCTTTCGTGATAGCAAGAGGAGTTTGTTTATTAAGAGACAGGGTGTTTTATCATACTGACTTTAGGGCTCTATTTATTCTTAGAGGCAGGGCTAGTATTTTCTATTGAGCTTGCGTTAGTCAGATAACCGATAATTCCGGTGCAGCTGTCCTCTTGCCCGTGTGCCTTTATCCGTGTATGGAGTTTGACAATTTTGTTAGGAACTTTAGTTCTGTTTCGTCTGTCGATGCATGTCTTGTACCTTTTATCCTTATATGGAGTTTGACGATTCTGTTTGGAACTGTAGTTCTGTTTCGTCTGTCGGTGCATGACTTGTGTCTTTATCCTTATATGGAGTTTGACGATTTTGTTCGGAACTGTAGTTTTGTTTCGTCTGTCGGTGCATGTCTTCCTGTGGGGAGGATTGGGCGATGTTGTGGACATGTTTGCGTGTGACTGCAAGCCTCATTATAGCCTTGAAACTTTAATTATTGGTTCCCTCGCCTCGTTACATTTCCCTTTACTGAGAGGCTAGGGCATGTGTTTTCTATTTAAGCTAGTCATTCTGCTAGTAAAGTTATGGGACTGCGGTGCTCCGTCGGCTCTCCTGTAAAATGTTTCTCCCTCCTGGGAGATCGGGAGTTTACCCCTTTATTTATGCATGTGACTGCGAGCTTATGAAACTAGCCACGGAACGTTATCTTTGTTCCTTCGCCTTCTCGTTACATTCCTCTTTGCCAAGAGGCAGGGCTTTTATTCTCTATACTCGTGTTAGTCTGTTAGCCGATAATTCCGGTGCAGCTGTCCTTTCGTCCCTGTGTGCCTTTTATCCTGATATGGAGTTTGACGATTTTGTTCGGAACTGTAGTTCTGTTTCGTCTGTCGGTGCATGTCTTCCTGTGAGGAAGATTGGGCGATGTTGTGGACATGTTTGCGTTTGACTACTAGTCTCTGAGAGTAGCCTTGGAACGTTAGATCCCGTTCTTTTCGCCTTCTGGTAATTGTAATTCGCATTAGTTTTCAGTGTTTGTTGTGTGTTTTGTTTGTGCCATTATGCTACTCACCTGTTCTTATGCGTCTCATTACTGAGACAGGGCATTTGTTATTTCCGGCTCGTTCTCTAGTCTCTTAGCTTGTAGAAGTTTGAGAGCCTAGTGCTTTGTTCTATTCGCTTGGCTTGGTTTTCTTAATGAAAGACCTGGCGTTTGCACTTCTACTTATTGGTGTGTCACAGTGAGCCGGTTAGTAGCTTTGGTACGTGTTCCCTGTCTTGTCTCCTCCCTTATCTGCGGGGTTTCCCGCCTTAGTGGCCTAAGGGCTTAAAGAATCCCCTTGCTGCGTTTGGCTCCTCCTACCTCACACGTCACGCCCCATTACACTTTCGGGGCTTCTATATTGATTGTTTGTGGTGTATTGTGCTGTTTTGTGTGTGGTGTTAGTCTGCCCTTTGTTTGTTTAAGTCAGTATTATTTTGGTGTAGGTTTTTAAGGAGACCATTTTGCTCCATTGTGCTTCATTGGAGTTATGCGGGACTCGCCTATGTGGAAGTAGCTATTAGGACTCGTCTCCCCTGGCTTACCTGCCTATGTGGATGTAGTTATTCGGACTCTTCCCCCCTGGCTCTTTTCGGTCCTCGCTTCCTGGTTTTTTCCTTGTTAGTCCGTTGCCTAGATTTTTGCCTTTCTATGTCTCTTTCTCCTCTCTCTGTCTGCTTTCTTCCATGAAGGCGAGAGGAGTCACTATTTGTTTGCATGCATCTGTATAGTAGGTTCTTACTAAGAGACAGGGCATTTTTATCGTACTGACTTTACGGCTTTATTTATTTGGTGTGCGTTATTTGTACCTTTCATGCTACTCGCCTTTTTTTTAACGTCTCGTTGCTGAGGCAGGGCTTTATTCTTGCCGGCTCTTTAGTTACTTATCTCGTAGAAGTATGGGACTGCAGATCTCTGCTCTATTTCGCCTGTAAAATGTATCTCTCTCCTGGGAGATCGGGCGGTTCGCTTCTACTTAGTTTCTTAGCTCGTAGAAGTATAGAGTAGCAGTTCTCTGGTCCATTTTCGCCTTTTGATTGGTTTTCTTACTGAGAGACCTGGCGTTTTAGCTTCTACTCATTTCCGGGTTACGGTGAGCCAGTTAGTAGCTTCGGTACGTTTGTTCCCTGTTTTGTCTCCTTCTCGTGGACTACGTTCCCCATTGTTGTGAGTCAGGGTTATTTCTATTATATTGAGGCAGTGCTTGCTATTTTCTATTGACTGCGTGTTTCTGAAAGTAGCCTCGGAACGTTAGCTCTCTGTTCCTTCGCCTCGTTACATATTCTTTTACTGAGAGGCTAGGGTGTGTGTTTTCAATTAAGCTTGCGTTAGTCATTTTGGATAGTAAAGTTATGGGACGACGGTGCTCCGTCGGCTCGCCTGTAAAATGTTTCTCCCCCCTGGGAGATTGGGCGTTCACCCCTTTGTTTTCTGCATTTGACTGCGAGCCTATTAAACTAGCCATGGAACGTTAAATCTCTGTTCCTGTTCGCCTCGTTATATTCCTCATCATAAAGAGGCAGGGCGTGTATTTTCAACTAATCTAGCTTTGGTCCTTAGCCGGTAAATGTCCGGTGCAGCCTGTCCTGTTCGTTCCTTTCGGTACCTTTCTCGACGATTTTGACGATTTTGTTCGGAACTGCTGTTCTGTTTCGTCTTTCGGTGCATGTCTTCCTATAGGGAAGATTGGGCGATGTTGTGGACATGTTTGTGTGTGACCGCGAGTCTGAGAGTAGCCTTGGAACGTTGGATCTGTTCCTTTCGCCTCCACAAATACTATCGTATTATTTTTGCAGTGTTTGTTGACTGTTTTATGTTTGCCTTTACGCTACTCGCCCGTTCTTATGTGTCTCATTACCGAGACAGGGCACGTATTATTTCTGGCTATTCAGAAACCTGTCCTTGCGCTTTTACATATTGGCGTGTGACAGTGAGCCGGTTAGTAGCGTTTGTAGGCGTGTTCGTTGTCTTGTCTCCTCCCTTAACTGCGGGGTATCCCGCCTTAGTGGCCTTAGGGCTTAAAGTATCCCCTTGCTGCGTTTGGCTCCTCCCACCTCACACGTCACGCCCCATTACAAAAATATAGTTTAGCGTGTCATTAACCCATAACACAAACTAATCTTTTTTAATGGTAGGACTGTTAGCTTCTATATTTAGCCGTCACATAATTATCATTTCCTCTGATTAAGATTAAGTCATAGAATATATTCCTCATGTTATATCCATTATTGTTTCTATTATTCACATATTCATAGTTGTAGCCAATAAAACATATGTCATTATAAACCACTAATTGTCAACATGCCCTCACTCCTCCCACCATGGAATAAGGTCGGCCATAGAACAAAAGATAAAAGTTGCATAGTATAAAAGATGAAGGAACTTACCTTCTGCGGGTGACTTCCTTGGAATTCCTGTGTTCCCTGCCAACGAATATGCGCTTCCTCCCGGTTCTGCGACACTGCTACTGTTGTTCCGGACCTGAATCTAGCCCTGTAGGAAGAACAGCAATTTAATTCTCTACACATGCTAAGGATAATTTTAAGGGACGTGTGCCCTTCCTTCTTAACACTGTGTGGGTGTGAACTGCTCGTTCTATGGACGGGTGAAGGTGATGTTTCAAGCACAACTGTTGAGCAACAAGCAGACTTCCTCTTTGGGAGGGGAGGCACGACGAGAGGTAGCCCTACCTAGAGGTAGAGGTAAATGGCAAGTTTATAAAATGTCTTCTGGATACTGGTTCACAGGTTACCTTGTTCAGCCAGAATTTTTCCAGAGGCAGCTGAGCAACACTGTGATCCAGCAAGCTGAGGATTCTTCATGGCGGACGCTCAAGACAGCAAACGGGCTCCAGATGCCATAAGTTGGCTGCGGACTACTGGATTTTAAGGTGGGCGGTGGCTTCTTGCCACAGAAGGGTGTGTTCATCATTAAAGATGATTGTTTAGGTCCTGATCGTTTCCTAATTCTGGGAAAGAACATTATTGCAGAGTGTTGGAAGGGGTTAATGCAAGGGGTGCAACTGGGTGAGACCGCTTTCCGTGCCTCAGTGTCTCCTTCTGCTGGCAATGAGAAAGGAGAAAGCACTTGCAGTGTGTCATTTGGCTGCAGATGAACCCATTCAACCCTTCCAAGGGATCATAAAGCTTACCAAGTAGGCTCCCGGGAGAGTGCATATTTATCCACAGTCAGAGATGATGCTTTTTGGACGAGCGAATGATGGCGCCCCCAAAACTGGTTACCAGGTGCTCATCGAACCCCTGCCTGCCCATGGTGCTGAATGAAGGGTGGCCCAGACAGTGGCTTTGATCTACCATGGCCAGGTACCATTGCACTTCTGCAAACCTAACCCCTATCCCTTGGAGATCCCCCAGTGCTCTGGACTGTCTGAACGTACCAAAGTGCAACTAGAAGACCTGCTGTTTCACTGCAGTGGCCCTGGGATCATCGAAGTGGAGGTGAGCGCAGTGGGTTCTACTTCCTCTGACTGTCATCCTGCTCTTGCCTTGCAAGGGGAGAATCTGACTCCTCACCAGGAGCAGTGCATCCTGGAAGTTTTGGACTAGTTGAAGGCGATGTTTGTACCATCCAGCCTGTATGGCATGTGGCACGGAGGGTGCTACGGGAGAGTTCCAGTCCCTGGGCAGCACCAATTGTTTTAATGAAGAAGATGGATGACACTTGGCGGTTCTGCGTCAATTACAGGAAGCTGAACACAGTGACACACAAGTATGCCTACCCACTCCCCCAGATCAAAGAGTCCTTAACCTGCTTAACTGAAGCCCAGTGCTTTTGCACCCTTGACTTAGTCAGTAGTTACTGACAAGTTGAAGTCGACCCTGTGACCAAGAGAAGACTGCATTCACCACCCCCATTGGGCTGTAGGAATTTGAGCGGATACCTTTTGGGCTCTGCAATGCACCATATGTTCCAGCAACTCATGCAGCATTGCCTAGTGGGGTTGGTGAATGAATCGTTGCTCATCTACTTGGATGACGTTATCATCTACTCCCCTGAATTTGAAACCCTCATAACGCTTTTAAGTCTTATATTATGTTTGGGGTCAATTTGACTCGATTCAATGTTTAACGTCTCATAACAAAGTTATTAATAAAAACCGAATTTTTTCATCTTGACACTATATGACTTTTCGTAATTTGTTGGGATTAAATAGTGAACATGCAATAAACATAATGCTATGCTTTCAAAAGTCCTGTGCCAACCTTGTATACAAAGGTGTTGTGTGGGGTCATTTGTGGGCTAGCTGTGTAAAATGTAAGAAATAAAATTACCTTTTTCATTTTTAACTTCTGATATTTTGTGGGTGATTCTGGTGGAACTTTCCCATACAGGTTCAAGAACTTTCACTTACCCCAGGCTCTAAAATGAGATGTTTCATCACAGGTTTTTTTTTACATTTAAGGATAAAAGGAAAGGTGACAAAGAAAGTGTAAATTTGTCTATTACAATAGTTGTGTGTCCATTTCAACTTTTGGGATCAATTTTACCCCAAACATAAAATGTCAACATAATATGAGGGTTAAGACTGTAAATGTTCTATTAAATTATAGCAGAAAAAAAATTACTAGGGAATCATCTTTGTAGTATTGCATAACTCAGCCTGTAATGATATAAGTCTACTTTCTGTCTCTGTTAACCCAAAGAGGAATACCCTTGTACGGAAGATCCACATTACCGCAAGGTTAAACTTTTGGGTCATCTTAAAAAGTCCATGCTTGTGAGTGGCAATTTGCAATCATCTTTGTGAATCAGACATGCCCTATTTTGAGCCTCATTTGAATAAAAAAATGTGATTTTGGCACTGAAATGTACGTAGATTACAGTTTCAACATACATGACCCAGATGGTGCACTTTGTCGCTATTTCGCTATTTATGTGTGTTTTTCAGCCGCTGTGGGTGCTTTTTGAATGATACATAATTTTTTTCCTGGTACTTTTAACAGATTAACAGGCACCAAAGCTTTGCAATCCTTTTCAGGATTCCCCCCTGTGTTGGTTGAACTTTTTTTAATGATGAGAGACAAGAGTTTAAATGAGCAGCGTTTTTGTTGCCATGTTTACTGCAGAAGTTGAGCATGTCAAATGCGAAACCTGAGATGATGTGAGTGAGAGAACAAAGTGCCGGAAATAAACTGGATATTTGTGTGTGTTGGCATCTTTTCAGTCCCAGCTCCTTTTCAGCATCAAGCAGTCCTTGACTTTTTATTTAAATATGCAAGGAAAGCACAATGGAAATTTAGAGCGTTACTGAATATCCTATGTTAGACTAGTGGGGTGAGTGTAATGCATTATTGTTGCATTGTTATTGTTATTGTCCTTTATTCCTTCAGAAATGTCCCTTTACCCTCCCTTTTTTTCAAAATGAATAACATCCCACAACCAGCCTGGAAATGCACCATTATCTTCAAAAATGCATGAAGGCCACTCCATTGTAATGAAGGGTGTTTTTATGTTTTTCTTACTGAGTGGTATTATAAATGATATTTCTCTCTTGTTCAGTGTGTGAATTCTGCTGGTTGACCAGCTCAGTGAGAAGGTAGAAGGTTGTTGTTCTCACAAAATCATCCTGGCTCAGTCGGTCACCACAAGCATAGGTTTGGCACAATATTCTCAGGTCGACTGTTGGCTCTCATGACCTAACTATGCATAATAGCTCCACAGTGATGGGCCTCAATTGGCCCCTTCCCACCAAGGGTAAGATGGGTTTAAGTCAGCAAGGGTTCCTTGAGTTACTGCTGTAGTAGCAGGCCAAGTTATTGTCAGTGAGAGTTATGCCTCTCCACAAATTGGCCTATAGTGAGTAAAATGGTTTTTGGCTCACAACCAAGTGTACTTGAGGAGTTAAATTGTTTCAGTCACCGTGTATCTGGGTGGCACAGTGCTAATTCAAGAAGCACACTGGTTCATTCCAAACTGGGGAGGAAAAAAGGAAAACAACACCCTCCCCAACAACAAACACACAGACATGCAAAAATTCTCTTGGTAAAAATTATTCCTAAACATTGAGTTCTGTAGTGATACGGTATGGAAGGTTCTCATATAGGTGATTTTATTTACTAAGTAAATTCAGTCTTCCTTTCTTGGACTATGCGAGTCATCAACCCAGAAACCCAGACCTGAATAAAGGAGCATATCCCTACCACTTCTCAAAATCAGTATACTTGTGCTGAGGATGCCATTGGTCTTGCTTTTAAAGGACACAACAACCTGATGCATGTAGAGATTGGGGGATATCAGTAATTCATCAGTAATGTTAAAAATTGATAGCAGTTTCCCAGAGCTCTAGCATTAGCTGCCAAATGTAGATAGTCAGAACATGATTAACATTACGTTTTAGTTCAAAAGTGAATGAGCCACCTTTAGTTGCCTGTCAGTACATAGATAGGTTAGTCATAATTATCCTTCACAGAAATTCCTGCCAAATGTTCAGCAAGCCACCTAAGCATCAAGAGACAATCACGTCATTCATTCTTTCAATTCAGCAATGTAAATTAAATATAATATGACAACTTAGGTTTTCTTGCTTGGTAGCCAGTCATTTAAGGCAACATTGAAATGTAACATTGTATTGTAGTTGTAGCTAATGTAATGTAGCAAATACATCAGTGATATTTAAATTCCTCTCAAAATATCAGGGTTGAACAAAACCCAAGTGAAATATTTAAGGTAGTTACATCCGGGGTGAAAGCAGTTTGAAACTCTTACCGGTAGTACATGAGTTAAGGGTACCGGTGTAAGATCGGCAATCGACTCAAAGCCAAATCAAACCCAGTTATTGTGATCTTATTTTAAGAAAAAAGAATGTATATGGGCCATTCTATAAAAGTCATGCAAATTGCTGTCCCTCTCTGATAAAAGTAAGAAATTGACTAATAAAATCTTTCAATGCTATATAATTCATTAGATCATGTTATGTTTTAATATAATCCAAGATATAAATTGCAGTAATAATAGTTACATTTATCCAAAATCAACACTTATACTCTTGGGAGTATAAATTCCTATTGGGAGATGGCTGTCCCCACTATCAACCCTTAAACTGGTGCATTAAAAAATGATACCCAAAATATTTTTGCCAATTATTTGACTTGTCTCATTCAATAAAGCATGTGAATTTTTATCAAATATAAGTTAAAATAATGCAATCTATTTTGTAATAAATTTTATAATTCAAAAAACCTATCGAAAAAATGCTGTCCCCAATTTTTACGTCACAACCGAAACATACATTGTTTGAGTCTGTGCAATGAACCTGCTTGTAGCCACACACCCCTTTTTTTAACCAGGAAATTAGACAGCCTTCATATGAATCAAGGCCACATGGTGAGTAGCTAGGTTTTAGCGTTTTGATATAATTGTCCTTCAAAGTATGAAAATTAGTCTGTGGTTTTAAGAGATGTCACACCCAAACACCCAAGTTTTCATATTAGAGAAAAAAAGTTGATTTCATAACTGTAGATTTGATTAAAAGGAAGGTGCATCTGCACAGAGAAGTGGTTGCTAACCATGTGCTTGCTAAATATTTTGTTTTGTGGCCGAAATGAGCCAAAATTGTCACAACCGAAACAGTCACTACCGAAACAAATGGTATTGTTTTGACAGGCCTGTTTTGGTTGGTGACACTTGTCCGTAAATTCTTATTAAAGACAATAAATAGTGAGACAATCAATGCACATGTACAAACCTCAACTCCAAAAAAGTTGGGACAGTGTATAAAATGTAAATAAAAACAGAAAGCAATGATTTGCGAGTCCTTTTTGTATTCAATTGAAAACAGTACAAAGACAAGATATTTCATGTTTTAACTAATGAACTTTATTGTTTTTTGTAAATATACGCTCATTCTACATTTGACACCTGCAACACCTCCCAAAAAATTTGGGATGGGCATGTTTGGGACAGGGGCATGTTTACCTCTGTTACATCACCTTTCATTTTAACAACAACACTAATTGTTGTAGTTTTGAAAGCAGAATTGTTTCCCATTCTTGCTTAATATCGACAGCCTCATAACAAAAGTGCCGAAGTCATTTTTTGGACATTTTGAGATTTTCTGCCTAAATCACTTGATTTATCATTCGTCAACAGTGTAAAAATGCTCAAGTCACTGCAGGTCGCTGTGCACTTCCTGATCCACTTTACGCTATCAAAAAAGGATATGGAGAGGGCTACGGCGTTCTTGGTTTTGTGTTGAGTTGTAGGTGCTCTTTGGACTAAATCCGGGGTAGGATCCGTGATAATTAGAAGAAATTTACAGTCCAAGGCAGCTCTACAAAATTAAAAAGCCTTTATTGAATGGCTCACATTATTTAGAATATTAAAAAACCAACATGTTTCGGCCTACATAGGGCCTTCATCAGGGTATCTAGAACAAGGACCAAACACTGAGGAGTCCTGAGCTCTGGGAGAGTCTAATTGCAATGAGTAACAGCTGGTGCTGAAAGAATGGAACAAAATATAACATAGCCAGAAGGGGTCAGTCGAGATACAATCTATTAGATAGATCATTATGTCAAATGAATAACCAATATTACTTACAAAATAATGCATCAAACTAATACATAATGTATATATATATATATATAAACAACAACTCAAAAAACAAAAAGGTATAAATAAATATATACTGTAGCAACATAAGAAAACAAGTCAGATCAAATCAATAAGTCAAACATACTAGATTGATGTTAAACAGAAAATAATATAATATAAACAATATAATATAAAAATAAAATAAAGAAAATATCAGGAAATGAGCAATGAACAATGGACAAAGTAATAAAGTAACCTACTTAACCTATAGAAATGACACCAAGTCTATAGAGTCATTTAGACCTGGGGGTGAGGTGGCCTGTAGCCTATCGATCCAGTGGCTCTCTTTTTGGTTTAATTTCTTATGTCTATCTCCTCCCCTAGAGGTGGGGGGGACCATGTCAATGCCGATAGCTGTAAATATAACTGAGGCACTTTGGTGAGCGTTTTTAAGGTGTTTAGCCATCGCGTAATCCATATTGTTTGTTTTTATTGCATATTTGTGATCAGCCGGATTTCTCTTTCTGCGCCTTTCTTGTTAAGAGAGAGTCGCGTTCTACAGTAGCGGCTTTAGATAGAGCTGTTTTAAGAGTGTTATGTGTATAGCCACGTTCTCTGAAGCGATCATACATGTCTCCGCTCTTTTCTCTAAAGTCAGACTCGCTGTCACAGATTCTACGTACTCTTTTAAATTGACCGTAGGGAATATTGTTGATCAGAGTAGAGGGATGAAAGCTCTCTGCATGTAGTATAGTATTTTTATGCGTTTTCTTCCTATACAACGACGTATGTAGGTCACCATTTGAATCTTTAGTGATTTCTAAGTCAAGAAAATGGATCTTATCAGGGCTAAAATCTAACGATAGTTTTATATTAGAGTTGGCATTGTTCAAATAACTATGAAATGCTTTCAATTCATCTACAGTGCCTTTCCACCACATAATGATGTCATCTATGTACCTGGCCCACCACATAATCTTATCTTTAAATACGTTTAGAGTGCTAAACACATAGTCCTCCTCCCATTTTCCCATAAATAAGCCTGCATATGAAGGGCTAAAACATGCACCCATCGCACAACCTTTCACCTGTCGATACATTTTGTCCTGAAATAAAAAGACATTGTTAAGTAGAGTCAATTTAGTGAGTTCGACCAAAAAATCTGTAGGAGGATCAAGTGGGTCAGTGCGAGTGTCCAAAAAATGTCTCATGGCTGCCATACCTTGGTCATGGGCAATGCTGGTGTAAAGGGCTTCTACGTCCATTGTCACCAAATGGGTGTCTGATCCAATATTACCTTGCTCTTTGATTTTATTAAGAACATCTGTAGTGTCCTGCAAATAAGCAGGGAGCATTGGAAGTAATGGCTTAATAAAATAATCTACGTATTTTGATATAGGCTCGGTAAGGCTATCGTTCCCTGAAATCACTGGTCTCCCTGGTGGTTCAGTCAGGTTCTTATGTACCTTAGGCAATAGATAGAAGGATGCCATACGAGGGTTAGGATTGTATAGGAACTTAAATTCTTGGTCGGAGATAAGGTTATCGTCTTTCGATCTATCTAGAAAATCTTTAAGTTCTTGCGCTAATAAAGTTGACGGGTTCGAAGTAAGGGGGAGATAAAAGGTAGTGTCCTGAAGTTGTCGGGACGCCTCCTTGACGTATTGTTCTAAACCCCAAACCACTATGGCTCCTCCCTTGTCAGCTCTTTTAATGACAATATTTTTGTTATCTGAAAGTTCTTTAAGAGCATCTTGTTCGTTTTTAGTCAAATTATGGCAGACATATGTCTTTCTGTTAGTTATCTTCTCCACTTCATAATTAACTTTTTTCTCAAAAGTGCTTAGCGTAGTATTCTGTACCACTGGGCAAAAATAAGATTTAGGCTTAAAAGGAGTACAGGGGGTACGTGTAATATTTTGACTAACAGGGGTAAACACACACTGTGGATTCTGCTTATACCATGCCTTTATGTGTAGATTCCTATAAAAACGAAACAAGTCTGTTTTCAATTCAAAGTCATTAGAGAGATTGGTAGGGGAGAAGGAAAGGCCCTTAGATAATACCTTGTTATGCGTATCAGTAAGCTGTACATCTGACAGGTTAATCACTACCTCTGTTGGCTCCGTGTGTGATATTTGCGAGGCGGGTTCCTTTCGCCCCCTCCTCGTCCTCTTGCTCTTCCTCTGTATTCCTTGTGGGTTGTCCATATATCCTTGTCTTTGTTCGTTAGAGGTTGGCCTTCTCCTAAAAAATCCTGTTCGGGGTTCCTTCCTAGGGCATCAGAATCCTCTTCTTCACTGGTGAAGTTGAAGGAGACAGTGCGGGGGCGTGTACGCTTGGGTTCATGAAAATGTTGAAACTTGGGTCTTTGCCATGGACCGGCAGTTGTTTTTTGAGTTGTTGTTTATATATATATATATATATATACATTATGTATTAGTTTGATGCATTATTTTGTAAGTAATATTGGTTATTCATTTGACATAATGATCTATCTAATAGATTGTATCTCAACTGACCCCTTCTGGCTATGTTATATTTTGTTCCATTCTTTCAGCACCAGCTGTTACTCATTGCAATTAGACTCTCCCAGAGCTCAGGACTCCTCATATTAGTCAGTGTTTGGTCCTTGTTCTAGATACCCTGATGAAGGCCCTATGTAGGCCGAAACATGTTGGTTTTTTAATATTCTAAATAATGTGAGCCATTCAATAAAGGCTTTTTAATTTTGTAGAGCTGCCTTGGACTGTAAATTTCTTCTAATTACCACTTTATGCTATGTTCAATGATTTGCAGTCAATGAAGCACGTCTTGCCTCAACACTGTCACCATTATTTTGACAGCTTACCCCATTTGGAAGCATAAATCTGCCTAGGAAGTGTCAAATTTGATACTTTCTCTGTACCAGTAGATACTTGACATTTGCCTAAGTTATCAGTGGATTCTGGACTTTTGCCTAAGTCATCATTAGCCATTATGTAATCATAATACAAAGTCACATGATTTGTATTTCATTTAGCAGCCATTGATATGTGTTTGTAAAAGAAAGAGTTAATAAATACTCATTGACGTAGAATTGCAGCAGTTTTTTGCCTTTTTCTCAAAACTACAAAAAATGACTTAAGCACTTTTGTTATGAGGCTGTTGATATGAGACTTCAGCTGCTCAACAGTCCGGGGTCTCCGTTGTCATATTTTGCGCTTCATAATGTGCCACACGTTTTCAATGGGAGACAGGTCTGGACTGCAGGCACTCTCTGACGACGAAACCATGCTGTTGTAACACGTGCAGAATGTGGCTTGGCATTGTCTTGCTGAAATAAGCAGGGATGTCCAGATCACAGCAAATGTTGCTCCAAAATGCATATGTACCCTTCAGCATTAATGGTGCTTTCACAGATGTGCAAGTTACCCATGCCATGGGCACTAACACACCCCCATACCATGACAGACACTGGCTTTTGAACCTTGTGTTGGTAACAATCAAGATGGTCCTTTTCCTCTTTGGTCGGGAGAACACAACGTCCATTATTTCCAAAAACAATTTGAAAGGTGGACTCGTCAGACCACAGCAGTTTCCACTTTGCGTCAGTCCATCTCAGATGAGCCCAGAGAAGTCGGCGGCGTTTCTGGATGTTGTTAATATATGGCTTACGCTTTGGGTAGTAGAGTCTTAACTTGCATTTGTAGATGCATTGACAAATTGTGTTTACTGACAATGGTTTTCTGAAGTATTCCCGCGCCCATGTGGTTATATTCATTACAGAAGCATGCCGTTTTTAATCTAGTGCTGTTTGAAGGTTTGAAGGTTACGGGCATTCAATATTGGTTTACAGCCTTGCCCGTTTTCTCCAGATTCTCTGAATCTTTTACTAATATTATGGACTGTAGATGGTCAAATCCCTAAATTCCTTGCAATCGTGTGTTGAGAAACGTTGTTCTTAAACTGTTGGACTATTCGCTCATGCAGTTTTTCACAAAGTGGCGAACCCATCCTTGCTCGTAAATGCCAGAGCCTTCGTGGATGCTCCTTTTATACCCAGGCATGATAGCATGACCTGTCACCTATTCACCTATTTACCTGTGGAATGTTCCAAACAGGTGTTTTTGGAACATTCCACAACCTTCCCAGTCATTTTTATACCCCTGTCCAAACTTTTTTGGAGCGTGTTGCAGGCATCAAATTCGGAATTAGAATATATTTACAAAAATCAATGAAGTTGCTAAGGTAAAACATTAAATATCTTTTAAATATCGTTTTCAATTAAATATATAGACAAGAGAATTTACAAATCACTGCTTTCTGCTTTTATTTGCATTTTACGTACTGTCCCAACTTTTTTGGAATTCAGGTTTCAGTAAGAGCTGTCACAACCGCAACAATGTGGTCACAACCGAAACACCTGCTGTTTTGTTAAAATTTTGAATAATATGAATAATCAATCAAATATCCAAGATATTGTGCTGGTGAGGGTATATATAATCTCATAAATAAGAATCTATCAAATTCATGTGATCAAATCTGTCCATTTTATAGAGAACATTTGTATGGAGTTTTCACTAAATTTAATTAATCCAATGTTTTATTTGATTTAAAAATTCAGGGTAATTGATTCAAATTCAACAGCAGTCAAGATTTTTTTTCAAAAATGTCATTTTCAAAGGGGTGAATTAAACTTATCAATTGGGTGTGTAATTTTATTTCAAAAGCAGGGTTTACACCATGTTTCGGTTGTGACATATTTAGGAGCAGTCAGTAAATGTATCCTTATTCTGAAAAAACATTCATTCTCTGAAATAATTGAAGTAAATTCTGATTTTTGACACACTATTCTAATTTCTTGAAATACTGTTTTGGGGGTTTTCTGGAGCTGTAAGCCAAAATTATGAAAAATGAAACAAATAAAGGCTAGAAATATTTCACTTTGTGTGTAATGAATCTATAATCTATGAAAGTTTCACTTTTTGAATGGAATTATGGAAAAAAAAAACTTTTCCATGATATTCTAATTTTTTGGAAAGGATCTGTATATTATAAAATAATTTTGCAAAAAGAATACAAATTTACACTTTTCTCCAACCCTCAATTTGCACGACTTCTGTAGAATGGCCCATATATATATTACAGCCCCCCCCCCCCCCCCCCCCCCCCCCAAAACACACACACACTTTTCAATTGCTGACAACACCCCTGCATCTGCCAAACTTCACTAGAATCACAGAAGTCTACAACACCTGTGGGATCACTGAAGTGGTTTAGCTGGGCCTATTATTAAGGCAGAGTGTGCCATGATTTGTGGCAGGAAGGCTAACCTTTGCTTTATGCCCAGAAGGCAGAAGCCAGGAACACATTGTTAATAATGACTGCACAGCTATAATGCGCAGATTCAGGGCAAGGTATTCAAGGCTTTTATTGATTCGGGCAGTAGCCATACACTAGTTAGGAAGGAGGTATTTTCCTGAGAGTCTAAGGTGAGGTTGGGGTACAACACAGGTCCAATGCATAAATCTAAAAGGTCTGAGAAACATTACTGGAACCTGACATTAATGAGTTGCAGTGTTTGCCTGTGAATTTTATATAGTTGTAAAGGAGGGATGAGAAATGAATGTCACTGGTGGAAAAGTAGAAGAGGATAATGTACTTGATTCAGCATGGCTGTGGCTGTGTTTTGTGGTGAGGGATGGACAGCTGTACACATGGATTAGTGCTGGTGAAACATTGTTCATTCCTAAGACCTTTGCAAAAATCCAACCACTTTTACTTCCCACAGCAGTTTACTGAGATACTGCAATTTTGCAAGTTTTTGCCAGAGTTTCAGTTAACAGTGCCAGAGCAAAAAGGTTAACGCATGATCCCTGATCAATATTATCACCATACAGTGAACTCTAAAATCATTGGCACCCTTGATAAAGATGACCCAAAACACTGTATAAAATAAACCTTCTATGAAATATTGTATGCACAAAAATGATATTGTTTCATACAAATAGAATTGTTCAAAAAAATGTTTTTCCCCCCTAAAAGGTGTCAAAATTATTGAAACCCCTGTTTTACATACTTTGTGAACCCTCACTTCACAAGGATAACGCTGGTTCATTGAGTTTACTGATCATATTGCCATATTGGGAGATCTTTGATAATTTTTCCATATAGAATCTTTCAGAATCTCTTCAGATCCTTTGGTCTGCATTTGTGCACTGCCCTCTTCATTTTAAATCTCATATTCTTGATTGGTTCAAGTCCCAGCCATTGCAAAACAGTCTTTTTTTATTAGTTAACCAGGTCGAGAGAAGGTTCACAGTCCCTCTTGCTGTCAAGCAACCCCATATCATAATGCTGCCACCACTGAGGCTGCGGCATATTTTTTCCATTTTGTTACAATTGACATCACGGTATTCATATGAAGGTTCAAAGCTTTATCAATCTTTTTATAACTTTATTTAGCTTTTTACCACCAAGAAAATTCATCTAAAAGTTCCACAGGCGGCAGTTCCTTGGTCTTCATGACAGTGAGACAGGTATGCTGTTTCAGTTGTGAGACCTCAGTATGTGATATTTATTCTGCAATCATGCAGTTGAACATAGTTGTACCTTGGGCGTGACCGAATAAGATCCCTTAACACCTTTGGGGGCGCATATTTGAGTTGACTTCGTCAAAAAACTTTTGAGTGGGTGACTTTTTCTCACAAATGGGGGCACTTAAAATACCAGGATGATTCAGGAGCACACTCATCCACAGAAATGTGCACTCATCGACAATTTCGAAAATTTTAAAAAGGTGGTTCCAGGAGGCTGTGTAAGACACCTGATGCCCGTTCAAGCCCTTGGGTGCCACAGGAGCTCTTGCAGAAGCACGGACAGCGCCGTCCCGGCAAGAGCTTGGGTGCGTCCCAATATTTTTCAATCCTCTTCTCCTTTCCTCCACTCCCCCACTACCACTCCTCTCCTACCCGGAAGTATGCAAAACTCCCTGAATGTTTAGAGTACAAGTAGTTACATGTACAGTATACAATGTACCTGACATTCATTCGTAACCATTAGTATGTAATTAATAAGTAATCGGGAACATTAGATTAGGACACAAAGGAGGAGAGGAGGTGGTAGTGGAGGATAGGAGGATGCATTTTTTGAGTATTGGGACACATCCCTCATCTCTTCATAGGAAGGCTGCCTCCTCCTCAGAGGAGACGCCTTTGTGCTACTGGGATCGAGCTCTCCTTGGGCTTATTTTTTCGCTACATGGAGTCGCCCAAAAGGTGACATATAGGGTGCGTCCCAATATTCTTCACTCCCCATCTCCTTTCCTCCACTCCCCCACTACCCGGAAGTATGCAAAACTGCCTGAACGTTTAGAGTACAAGTACTTGCATGTACAGTATACAATGTACCTGACATTTAATAATTTGCGTCGAGACATTAAATAATATGTAACCATTAATACACAATTAAGATGTAATCAGCAACATTAGATTAGGACACAAAGATCCTTTTCCAGGGCAAGGAGGAGAGGAGGTGGTAGTGGAGGAAAGGAGGATGCACCTCAAGGTACCTAGACTACCTATAATTGAAGTCGAAAGTTTACATACACCTTAGCCAAATCCATTTAAACTCAGTTTTTCACAATTCCTGACATTTAATCCTAGTAAACATTCCCTGTCTTAGGTCAGTTAGGATCACAACTTTATTTTAAGAATGTGAATGTCATGGGGTTGGACAGTCTTTCCCCTTCGTTGTCATTCGCCATCTGGGCAGCGTTAGGGCGCTATTGTTCTCTTGCTTTTTACACTCCGTTCCGGGGTTTTTATGTTTCTCAGGTGCTCATTCATGTCACCTGCACCCAATTACCTGTGCCTTATTTAAGCTCCGCATTTCCTGCTTCCGGTGCTTCTGTATTTCTAATTCAAACAGATAGCCGGGTAAGGTATAGGTACTTGCGACCACTTTGCCTTGTTGTTTCAAAAAAGGTGACGCAGGACTTGCAATTAGCTTTAGTTCTTCCTTATATCGGAAGCTTCGCTTTTGTTTGCATTTCAGTTCCTCGTTTGTGGCCTTCACTGTTCTCGCGGAGACAGTTGCCTTAGTTTGCCTTTTTCCTTTCTTATTTGCCCTCGTTCACCATTTTTTAGTTTCCCACTCTGCTACTGAGTTGGGGGCGAACGTATCTTTTGTTTTTTCTCCTCGCATTCCAAGCCGTTTTGGTTTTCGTTTCCTTTCCCTATCACCTTATATAGTTTCTCTCCTTAGTGGCGAGTTTAGGCGATTCTTTCTTTTCCTCCCTCGTATCTATGAGTTCGCCTGTTTCCTGCGGGTTGTTTTCAGTTCTCGCCTTTTTTCCAGCGTCCCTCCCTTTTCTATTTTTCCGGGGAGAGTGGGAGCCTGTTTCATTTCTCGTTTTTTCCTATCCTGTCTTACGGACCTTGTCCGTTCTGGTGGTTTCCTTTGGGAGACTTTTTGATCCCTACGACTGCACCTGGCCCTCCGAACCCCATTCTACGGCCCCCTCACAGTGAAATGTCAGAATAATAGTAGAGAGAATGATTTATTTCAACTTTTATTTCTTTCATCACATTCCCAGCGGGTCAGAAGTTCACATACACTCTGTTAGTATTTGGTAGTATTGCCTTTACATTGTTTAGCTTGGGTCAAACAATAGCCTTCAGGTAGCCTTCAAGCTTCTCACAAGCTTCTCACAATAAGTTGCTGGAATTTTGGCCCATTCCTCCTGACAGAACTGGTGTAACTGAGTCAGGTTTGTAGGCCTCCTTGCTCGCACACGCTTTTTCAGTTCTGCCCACACAGTTTCAATTGGATTGAGGTCAGGACTTTTTGCCACAACTTTGGAAGTACGTTTTAGGTCATTGTCCATTTGGAAGAGCCATTTGCGACCAAGCTTTAACTTTCTGGCTGATGTCTTGAAATGTTGCTTCAATATATCCACATAATTTTCCTTCCTCATGATGCCATCTATTTTATGAAGTGCACCAGTCCCTCCTGCAGCAAAGCACCCACACAACATGATGCTGCCACCCTCGTGCTTCACGGTTGGGATGGTGTTCTTCGGCTTGCAAGCCTCATACTTTTCCCTCCAAACATAACAATGGTCATTATGGCCAAACAGTTAAATTTTAGTTTCATCAGACCAGAGCACATTTCTCCAAAAAGTAAGATTTTTGTCCCCATGTGCAGTTGCAAACTGTAGTCTGGCTTTTTTATGGTGGTTTCGGAGTAGTGGCTTCTTCCTTGCTGAGCAGCCTTTCAGGTTATGTCGATATAGGACTCGTTTTTGTAATGAGGGGGCGTGACGTGTGAGGTTCGAGGGACCAAACGCAGCAAGGGGATACTTTAAGCACTAAGGCCACTGAGACGGAGAGACCCCGTATATAAGGAAATATAAAGACAAAACGCAAATAACCTAGTTCCTACTCTCACTGAGGGAAATAAGGGAACTAAGAAAAAAGGGGCGTAACTAAAAACGACCCGTATAACCGGGCGAACGTCACACAAGAGCAACACGTCTCGAGCTCGGAAAACACAACGAGCTAAAAAAACACTGAATACTCAAATGTATACAAACAGTGAAAAACGAGATGCAAAAAGTGAACTGAGGAAAGGAGCTGCCTCATAGGTAACAAACAAAAGGACATAAAATAGAGCTAGTCAAAGGGAGAACGCGACAAGCGAGAAATAGCTCCCTAGCTCTAAACGGAGCAAACTGCTTGCTGAGGAATAGAAGGAAGCAGTCTCCATGTCCTAACCTACCGGCAGTATGCCACACGCAAGACATGCGAACACTAATGGCCATATCTCACTAACCGGGTGAACGGCACACGAGAGCAACGAATCTCGAGCTCGGTAAACACTGAGCGAACACTGAATACCTAAGAGTATACAAAACAGCGAACAACGAGATGCTAACGTGGAAAGAGAGAAAGGGGCTGCCTCGGAGGTAACAAAAAAAAGGACATAAACTAGAGCCAAGTAAAGGGAAAACGCGACAAGCGCAAAGTAACTCCCTAGCTCTAAACGGAGCGAACTGCTTGCTGCAGGAATTAACGGGAAGCATGTGAAGTCTCCGTGTCCTAACCTACCGGCAGTATGCCAAACGCAAGACATGCAGAATATAATGGCCCTAATGGCCCTACTCTCAATAAAGGGAAAAGGTAACGAGAAGGCGAAAGGAACAGAGATCTAATGTTCCAAGGCTACTTTCATAGACTCGCAGTCACACGCACACATGTCAACAAAATTGCCCAGATTCCCTATGAGACAGGTACCGAAGGACGAACAGAACTACAGTTCCGAACAAAATCACCCAGACTCCATATACGGAGACGGGTACCGAAGGACGAACAGAACAACTGTTCAGACAAATAACAGCTCAATGACTAACGCAAGCCTAGTAGAAAATAATAAAAAGCCCTGACTCACAACAAAGGGGAAACGTAGTAAGTAAGTAAGTAAGTAAGTAAGTAAGTAAGTAAGTAAGTAATGTTTATTTGATATAGCACCTCTCATAGACAAAAGTCCCAAAGTGCTTCACAGGAATTAAAATACACAAAAACATCCAGATAAAAGTTACAATAAATCACAAGACAGGACATAACAACACAGAAATACATTCAAGCATGGCTAGACAAATGCCTGTCTAAACAGATGTGTCTTTAGTTGCACCTTAAAAATGTCCACAGAGGCTGCAGCTCTTAAGTCCTGTGGAAGGGCATTCCACAGCTTAGGGGCCAACATTTCAAAGGCTCGGTCGCCTTTGGTCTTGAGCCTTGTGCGGGAGACAACCAGTAGGCCCTGATCAGACGATCATGGTGTTTATACTTGCGTACTATTGTTTGTACAGACGAACGTGGTACCTTCAGGTGTTTGGAAATTGCTCCCAAGGATGACTTGGCTGATTTCTTTTGATTTTCCCATGATGTCAAGCAAAGAGGCACTGAGTTTGAAGGTAGGCCTTAAAATACATCCACAGGTACACCTCCAATTGACTCAAATAAGGTCAATTAGCCTATCAGAAGTTTCTAAAGCCATGACATCATTTTCTGGAATTTTCCAAGCTGTTTAAAGGCACAGTCAACTTATGACCCACTGGAATTGTGATATAGTGAATTAAAAGTGAAATAATCTGTAAACAATTGTTGGAAAAATTACTTGTGTCATGCACAAAGTAGATGTCCTAACTGACTTGCCAACGCTATAGTTTGCTAACATGAAATCTGTGGATTGGTTAAAAATTAGTTTTAATGACTTCAACCTAAGTGTATGTAAACTTCCGACTTCAACTGTACAGTGCTTCAACTGTACAAATCTACAGTGCTTCTGCACAAAGACAGCAACACATTGTGTTTTCATGAAGTGTCACTGGCGATTTTAGCATGACATTTCTGGAAGGGCAGTTTTGTATGACATCACCATAAAAATAAAAAAAGATAGCCAATTAGTCTACGGTAGGCCTATGCTATGGGCTACGCTGTAGGCCTAAGTGCCAGGGAGCAGAAAGATTTATAAACTGAATACAATGTATCGCTTCAGCACAACACAGAACCCTACATTGAGGTTGCCTATACTGCAACAATGTAATAGGATGAGACAGACACGTTTCTTCAATAACTTGCATGCTTTATCAAAACCATAAATACAAGCATATGACACGCTGTTAATGTGTAGGAAAGTGAAAACAAGTTTGATCAAGTTTATCCAGAACTAATGCAATTATAGCCTAGCTAAAATACAAAAAACACAAAGCATGCCAACGGCATATTATAATAACGAGAATTATCATATAAATGTCAAATAAATATGCAAACATTTAATACAAACATTTGGTATTGCTTTAGCTATGTTAAGACATGCCTTAAAGAAACTTCAAAAAGGTAAACATAGGTGTCAACCTGTGGAGAGAGCTGCCCTTATTTTCACGCTTGCAAAACTATAAATTCACAACGTTAACTTAACGTTTATAATTTTTTCACCACCTGTTGCTAGGCAGAATTAGTAGGGGGAAAAACATTTCTGCCCCTCCGCCCAATATAATTTGTGGCAGGTTTTCCCTGCTTACGCAGATCACGCTCACGTTGTTTCCCTAGCAACGGTGGGGCAGAGTGCTCCGCTGCCCCACAGCAGAGACATAAGACAGGGAGCACAGTCCGCAGCATGAGCACACACATACACACAAAGGAAACTACTCAAAAACAGCACTATAAGGAGTGTGAGTCAAGATTATTATATTTATACATGCCAATTTCACGATTTAATCACAGTTTAGTATTAAATATAAAATACATTTTGCCACAACATTCAGATGTTACGTGTATCTTGCACAACAGCGCCGCGTCTGGTGGGGCACTGCCCCACCTGCCCCTAATGTAAAAACGCCACTGTGAAGTGTCATTATGAAATAGAAATGTGCTATTTGGAAAAGTACCATTATAAAATAAAATTTGCCTATTGAGAAAAGCCATTTTCAAATAAAACCCATTATCATGAAGTCAAAATGAAATGTATCAATGTCGTTGTGAAAATGATGAAATTATATTTTATAATAATCAGGTGAGTATAATGTCATTATTGAATTATTTCACAATTTATTGACGCATTTATGTATACTGCTGCACTCATTGATATGATTATATCCATTATCCAGTATATCATAAAGGCATATTTATTGATTTAATTTCTACAAAAAAGGGATTCCATAGTTTCTTCCGTTATATGAATATGAGTCAGCACAAGGGCATTCATTATTGTAACTTCCCTGATTTGATCAACATTTTAAATGAAAGCAAATGTTATATTTTTACATTCAAGCAGGGTGTTATTTTATTCATTTCGGTGACTGCAGCTCTTTTCAGATTGTGTGAGTGAAGAAACAAAGTTTCATTATCTATACGAAGTTGATGTTGAATGCATGCTAAGAATATGGGAACTAATCAGAAAATTCAGTAATACTTCAAATTGCTCTCATGCTGTGAATGTCCTAGTTTTACCAAAGAATTGTACATCATAATTAGATACTGATAGCTTAAATGAGAAATCTGGTACATTCTGAAATCTGACACTCTACTCATTACTATGTATAATTTATGTAAATTGAAAATGGCCATGCTGTGCAAAATTGGGTTTAATATTTCACAGAGTTGACACAGTCGTGAAAATAAACAAAAAATTGAAAACTTTTATACTCCCTAATTAGCTCATTTAGCCTGTTCACGTTCATCCAATAAATGGAAAAACTGCATCTGGTTCTTAAATGACCATTCATTTTTGAATATGTGGTGGCATGCCTTCAAGAAATCCCATGGCCACAGGGTTAAAGCCCACATTACATTCCTCAAAGGCAGCCATAGAGACCCAATTTTCTGAGGTGATTACATTTGATAAATCATATTTCACACCATGTTCTGTTTTTTTACCTTTTGAGAAAGCAATTGTATTTGCTGTTCAAAGGTACTGAAAGTAAAATAATGTATGATTATTGTGCATTAATCATGCATTAAGCACTTCACACATGGTCACTTTATTAGGTACACCTGCTCTTTATTTCAAATAGCCTGCTCCTACAAACAGCAAATTATGTGGCTGCATCTCAATATATAAAGCATGCAGACATAGTGAAGAGGTTAATTGTTGTATAACCAAACATTACAATGGGCAAAACACATGATCTATGTGACTTTAACTGTGGTATGATTGTTGGTGCCAGACATGGTGGTTCCAACATCTCAGAAAAAAGCTGCCCTCCTGGGATTTTCATGCACCACAGTTTACAGAGAATGATGCCATTAACAAAAAACACCCAGTGAACGGCAGGTCTGTGGGTGAAAACACGTTCTATAATGTGAGAGGTCAGAAGCGTATGGGCAGACACGTTCAAGCTAACCGAAAAGACACAAATGCTCAAATAACAGCTGTTTACAACAATGGTGTGCAGAAGGGCATCTCTGAATGCACGACACATCAAAACTTGAAGCGGGGTTGCAGCGGCAGAAGACCACGCCCGATTCCACTCCTGTCAGAATAGGAAAATGAGGCTGCAGTGGGCACGTGATTACCAAAACGGGACAATTGAAGATAGGAAAAATGCCGCTTGGGCTGAAGAATCTTGATTTCTGTTGCGCCATGCAAATGGTAAGGTCAGAATTTGGCGTAAACAGCATGAATCCATGGATCCATCCTGCTTTTTGTCAATGGTGCAGGCTGGTGATGGTGTTGTAATGGGTTCTGGGAATGTTTTCTTGGCACACATTAAGCCCCTTAATACCAATTGAGCATAATTTGAATGCAACAGCATACCTAAACATTGTTGCTGACCATGTGCTTCCCTTTACAGTCTCTCCCCTTTCTCAAATGGATATTTACAAAACAGTTTTTACCATTATAGTTTTTACCATGTCACAAAGCACACATCATCTCAAGCTGGTTCCACGAACATGGTAGTGACTTCATTTCATTCCAATGGCCTGCCCAGTTCACAGATAATAGAGCACTCAGCACCAATTTGGTATGAGGTGGAAAGGCAAGTTCACAGGATGAATGTGTGGCCGACAAATCTGCAGGAACAGCGTGATGCTATTGATTCGGCATGGACAAAATTTGTTCCTACCGGTATAAAGTGGCCACTGAATGTATATACATGACTGTACTCCAAAGTCCAGCACATTTGATTTGAAATTAATCAATGAGTATGACTGTAGTGGTCTACCAGGTTTGCTATTGCTGAGCTCACCAGTGCCTTCTTGCTTCTTAAAACCAGTTGATTTTGCAATCGCAATGTTTTGGCAATGCCTCTGATCGATTTATTCAGATTTGTCCACCCCAAGATGGCCTGCATTTCTGGCATTGACACTTCTTTGGTCCTCATGTTGAGAGACAACAGTGACAGACTCCAAATACAAATGCAAATTCAACACCTAGAATCAACTCTAGAACTTTTGTTAGCTCTCTTGTGCATGAACTAATGATGCAATAACACACAGCTGGCCAAGAAACAGCTGAGCAGCCAATTGTCCAATCACATTTGGTCCCCTACAATGAGGGACTGTGCAGTGTACTACTAACCTCCAAGCCTATATATGGGCGTGTTTAAAGACGTTTTTCCGGTGAATGCATTTTGATTATGTCCAGACTACAAGCAATTTAAATCTCAAAGTGTGCTAGACCACCTCGCCAAGTGGTTTGGCAGATCCAATCCCAATGAGGACAAAATCCTATTTGTGCGTGTCCAGACTGGCCACTTTCAGTTTCAGTTTCAGTTTTCAGTTTGTTTATTTGCCATTTGCAGAGTAAACTACATTGGAATTCAGGTGCAAGAGCTAAAACAGAGCATAAAAACACTACAAATCACACCGACAACATATAAGGCATTAAGATAATAACACATAATGAATAAACAATAAAAGAAGACAGATACACATGCGGAAAGCCCAAGAATCATCATCTGGATTAACGTGCAAGTTATTAAAGTGCACAGTAATAAAGTGCATATGCATAAATAAATAGCAGAATTGCATGGATTACAGTATAAGACATCTTATACTAATGAAAAACAACAGAGAATAAAGCATGGTCTAGATAAACTAGACAGAGTGCATGGATCTAATATTTGGAATTATGATCATTTAGACTACGCACTGCACTCGGGAAGAAACTGTTAGCAAAACGAGTAGTGGAGCATTTGATAGAGCGGTAGCGTCTGCCCAAGGGGAGTAGATCAAAGAAGCTGGTGGCCGGATGACCTGAGGTGTCCCTAACAATACTGGAGGCACGGGACAGAAGTCTCGAGCTATAGAGCTCTTCTAGGGCCGGCTGAATAACACCAGTCATCTTGCTAGCAAGGCGCACTACTCTATTTAGGGATTTTCGCTCCTTGACAGTGAGATTACCAAACCACACAGTGAAAGAGCTAGTAAGAACGCTCTCAATTATGCAACGATAGAAATTAAGTAAGATCTGGCTGTTTGGGGTGAAATCTTTGAGTCTTCTTAGAAAGAAGAGCCGTTGCTGGGACTTTTTAACAATTGTTTTGGTATTTGCGTACCAGCTTAAGTTGTCCGAAATAGTGACACCAAGAAATTTAATACTCTTGACCATCTCGACTTCGGTGCCATTTATTTTAATGGGGAGATGGGGTGCCTTTGTTAGACGAAAATCAAAGACTAGCTCCTTTGTTTTTGAGGCATTTAGGATGAGGTTGTTGGCCTCGCTCCACCTGACTAGATTTTGTACCTCTAGTCTGTAGTTAGTCTCGTCATTTGAGTTTATAAGCCCAATGACGGTAGTATCATCGGCATACTTAACTATCAGATTGTTGAGGTAGTGAGCAAAACAATCATGCGTAAAGAGAGTAAACAAGAAGGAACTAAGAATACAGCCTTGAGGCGAGCCAGTACTCAAAACAGGTGTATCAGACAGAGTAGTACCAATCCTGACTCTTTGAGGTCTCAAAATTAAAAAACTAAAAATCCATTCACAGACAGCATCACACAGACCAAGACTTTGCAGTTTGCGCAACAGGAGTGAGTGAATGATCGTGTTAAAAGCAGAACTATAGTCTATAAAAAGCATTCTGACATAGGATTTGCTTTTATCAAGGTGTTCATAGACAGAGTTCAAGGCTAAGGAAATGGCATCCTCAACTGATCTGTTTTTCCTATAAGCAAACTGCCAAGGATCAAAGGAGGAAGGAATCTGACATTTAATGTAGTCCAGCACTAGACGCTCTAGGCATTTCATTAAAACTGATGTTAGTGCAATCGGTCTGTAATCATTGTGACATGTTACAGGTGATCTTTTAGGCACTGGGACTACTATAGATTCCTTAAAGCTTCTAGGCACAAGGCGGCGTTGTAGTGACATATTAAAAAGGTCAGTGAGCACAGGGGCAAGCTGCTCAGAGCAGGACCTGACGACCCGGGGAGGAATGCCGTCCGGTCCAGCGGCCTTCCTCACCTTGGTCCTGGACAGAACCACACAAACCTCCTGTTGTGACACAGACAGCCCAGACTGGTCACTGGTGTTGGAGGGAATAAAAACAGGTGGCTCAGTGTTCAGGACATCAAACCTAGAATAAAACAAGTTCAGTGCATCAGGAAGAGAAGGGTCATCTGCTTCGGTGGCCTGGCTCCTTGGTTTGTAGGAGGTCACAGTACCCAGGCCCTGCCACATACGACGGGGGTCGTTCTCCCTGAAATGACCCTCGATCCGTTCTCCATAAGAGCGCTTGGCGGCTTTTATTGACCGCTCCAGCGCAAATCTAGCCAGTTTGTATCTTGTGGCGTCCCCAGATTTGAAAGCTTTAGCACTTAATGCATCCTAGTGATATCGGATGTCAGAAGTCGCATAGAAGTCGCATTGAGGTGACTAGTGTAACTGTAGCCTATGACTTTTCCTAATTTGTTGTGATTAAATAATAAACATGCAATAAAAATAATGCTATGTTTTCGAAAGTCTTTGTATACAAAGCTGTTGAGTGGGGTCATTTGTGGGTTAGCTGTAGAAAATAGACCACCTTTTTTAGTTTTAATCTCAGATTTTTTGTGGGTAATGGTGGCACTTTCCCATACAGGTTTTAAACTTCACAAACTTTCACTTATCTCAGGATCTACATTGAGATGTTTGATCACAGATTTTTTATATTTAGGAATAAAGAGTAGTCACTTGGGAGCCACACAAAAGGTCATACGAAAAGTTTTTTCTTATAAAATAGTTTCAGTTTAAACTTTTGTGGTCAATTTAATAGGCGTCGTAAAATGTTAACATAATATGAGGGTTAAATGTATTTATCATCTTACACTTCTTTAATTTCATCCATAGCCAAAGTCATAGTGCTGCAGTTAAGCACCTTGTGGATATGGGCATGAGTTCAGCATTTTATTCATTTAATATAGGAAACAGGCCAGCTTCTGGATGGCTCATTCGGTTAGGGCACCATGCTGTGGTGCATGGATGAGCTTCACGGGCTCGGATGGAATCCCTTACAAAACTGGATAGTTTGCTGCAAACTTGCAGATAATATGTAGTGCATTTGCCACAAACTAAAAAATGTTGCCAGAGGTTTGTCAGAGTTTGCCAGTAGTGGTGAACTAAAAACTTAAGTGAATGGAAGTTCAGCCAGAAGTGAATGGAAGTTCCAACGAAGCTAATTTGCATGTGAAAATATGAGCTTGCCGCAAACCTGCAGCAGCGATGCCAAAGGTTTGACGCAAATCTGCCAGAAGGCCTATATTTTGTAAGGGATACAGACCGTGCCAGTGCCGACTGTGGCCAGTAGCTCCACAGGGCTAAGCAAAATTGGCTCCTGCGTGGCCCAGGCTATGGGAGGTTCAGTCGGACAGGGATCTGAATTTCATCGCTCTTGGGTGACCCCCACTGGCCTTGTTATGTCACTGTTTAAACTGCTGCCAGAAGTATATGACTGTACCCTCAGTTCCCCCACTCTACTTTGCAAGCATACTTAAAAGCAATCAAGGCCCCCCATCAGGAAAGTGAAACTGATGACGATGATTAAATTACTTCTGTAAAACATGCACACAGGAGCAGGATTTTGATCACTGCCATGGGTTGACAGTCATATTAGTAGCATCAGTCATGTACAGCAATAATGGAAAATTATTGGTCTCTAAACCAGCTGCATGGCTCCTGCCTGCACTGCAGTTCCTGAAAGAGCCGGCACTTTGCAGTATGAGTGTGTTTGTGTTGTATCTGCTCATATTGTGCATTGCTGACGTTTGACATGCTAAAAAAAGCAAGGGGAAAATAACCTTTAATTGAAGTTAATTAAAATCTCTCACGCTGAGATCTTTAATTGTTTGGTTTAGTTTCAACAAGAACAAGTACACTAGAGAGCTAAGCGCTGAAAACACGCTCTTAACTCTCTTTGTTCAGGTGTAAAGTAGATACTACGTACCTTTATGCCTTTTGGTCTCTCCAAATTTAATTTTAATTTCAATAGCTACAGTGAGCACCATAATTCATTGGACAGTGACACATTTTTTGTTATTTTTGTTCTGTAATCTAGCACTTTGAGTTTGAAAGGATATAATGACAATGAGGTTGAAGTGACTGTCAGCTTTAATTTGAGGGTATTTTCATCCATATCGGATGAACCATTTAGAATTTATAGAACCTTTTGTATATAGTCCCCCCCCCCTCCATTATTTAACATAATGTATAATAAAGTAATCATTTTTAATATTTGGTCACATATCCTTTGCATGCCATGACTTCCTGATGTCTGTGACCAGCCCCGGTTCTAGACTGCTGTGATTGGGGGGGGCAGACAGAAATTTAGGGGGGGCATCTTTATATTTAGGGCACTGTGTGTGCCATACAGTTCCCAGGCTTTTTCCCCTCGTTTGCATATATTTGTGTGTGTGTGTGTGTGTGTGTGTGTCTAGATGGGAGCAAGGCCTATGATATTATATACTTAGACTTCCAAATGCATTTCAGAGTGGGTTCGGAACTGGTTACGGGATAGAACACAAAGGGTAGTAGTAGGAGGGATCTTATCTGAGCAGGGTAAAGTGGGAAGTGGAGTTCCACAGGGTTCGGTTCTGGGTCCACTGCTCTTCCTCATTTACATAAATGAACTAGATGCGGATCTAGTTCTGCAATAGCTCTGTCCAAGATGTTTAGGAGGGCTCTTCTCAAAGACTGGCTGGGAGTGTTGGAGGAATCGAATTCAGTGTGACCAACGGTGGAGAGAACAAAACTGTCTATGAGCTGTTTGCTCATTGTTCTCCTTATTTTTGTAGCAGTGGGGCTGTCTAATATCTCAAAATTATCCCGAATCATCTTCTCGGATATCTTTTAAAGCTTGCAGTGAGGCACTGATAACCTCCCCAGCACTGCAAAGATCCACAGACTTAGCCTGCAGAATAGAATTTGCTGGCTTCAAGACATCCAAAATTTGGATGAAGAATTTACCAATTTCAAAAAAATGATGCTTCCTGAGTTGTACTAGGAGCCCTGATGCCTCTGTGCATAAAGCCATTACTGCCCCACTCTCTTCAGAAATCGCTGACAAAATGTTCAAGATGGCATCCTCATTGTCTACCAGACATTTTGTTACATCATAATGACTGGTCCACCGTATCTCGAGTAACCTTTTAAGAGAGGGTGCATTATAGTTCTGGGCTACATAATGATGGCGAACGAAGGAATGTAGTGAGCCGGAGAGTTCAAAGAATTTTTTTGGCTCATGGCTCTTCCTGAATGGCATGCACCACTGCTAGGTGCAGCTGATGGTTGTAGCAATGTACATAAGGAATGAGCCTGCCAAGCTTCTGTTGCAACAATGCTTGAACCCCACCCCTCATCCCACTCATGACTGATGCGCCATCATAACATTGGCTGATTATATTATCAGCACTGTAACCTTCACTGGACAGGTGTTTGAGCATTTCTGTTGTTATATATTCTGACTCCAACCCACTCAAGTCCAGTAAACCAATCAAATGCTCCTCAGGAACCGAATTACAGACAAACCAAATCACAAGTGAAAGATTCTCAACATTGCACCTGTCTCTGGTTCCATCACATTTGATGCAGAACCCTACTGTATCTGCATTATCATATTTTCTTTTCACCTCATGCAACACCATACTGGCTAGAGTGTTAATTATCTCATTTTGAATGCCTTTTGATGTGTACTTTGCATTCTGAGGGATGTTTTTTGCTATTTCAGCAAGTTTGGAATCCTTAGCTAGAGTGTACTCAAACAATTTCAGGAACAGCCCAGCAGAGATATCACTGTCATCGTTTATTTCGGACTGACTTTCAGTGCTTCCACGAAAAGCAAGTTCGTTCACAGCCAGAAACTGCACCACTTCCCCTATGCTTCTGATGTAGTATCGGTTTTTCTCAACCTGTGTTTTTCCCAAGAGACATGATATAGTGTCACCAGTTTCCACTCTCGTGTTCAGTTCTGTCCATGATCGTGCAGCATTCAAATGGCTATGGCTAGATGCATGCCTGTATAATCCCCTGTCCTTTTCTAATGCCGTTTTCCAGTTAATAAACCCCGTCTTGGTAAAAACTAGATCTCTGTCATTTGTGCTTGAAAACTTGCGACAGGGGAAGCAGAAACATGCATCTAGTTTCACTGAATATTCTAGCCATGATCGTGACTGATACCAGCTTGGGTTGAAAGAACGAGCCTTTTTGCCAAACTCCCATTTGGGAAATACTTTTAGAACTGGCTGAGATGGTGTGTTATCATTTAAATCGTGGCCGAGATCCACGGAAGCACCCCTGACTGCCTTTTCTTCCGAACTGGGACCGGGCACAGGATCCGATACTGAGCATGAAGATTCTGAACTACCGGTATGTACAACTAGAGCTGCATTTGTGTTAACATTACTGTGCTTTGGTTTAGTAATCAAAAATCGATGCATAATGATTTAGGCTAATACCGTATAAGCAAGTAGGGTAACTGTCACCAAAAGGAAAGAAGAACCGTGGAGCACAGAGAATAAGAAAAGAAAGAAAAACACATTAGCGACCTAACCGTCAGTTAGCTTTAGCTATAACGGTGACAATTAGCTAGCTAACAGTTAACGTTACCTAGCTAGGTTAGCTAGTCTAACGTAAACTAGTACTGTAGCTAGCTAGCTAACGTTGTGTAAAACCACCACCACTAAGCCCCTCAGACAGTAATAACACTAAACCACTAAAATCAAACAACAAGACAAGACTCAAAATACACAGGCTTAATTATAAACTTTTAAACAGAATAACTTTTAGACCTATATTATTTTTATTTATTTTTTCTGTGGGCAAACGTTAACCTCTTCAAGTGACTGACAAACACCGACAAATGATTGGCTAAGTCTCCTGAACTGAGAAAGAATGGAAAATATCGGTTAAAAAAAAAAATTATAACTTGGATTTTTTCTAGGGATCGATCAAAGCAATTGATTATTTTAAGTCAATGGTCAAAGTTTTGGGGGGGCACAGCAAACATTTTGGGGGGCACGGCCCCCTCTGGCCCCCCCCCTAGATCCGGCCCTGTCTGTGACCCAACAATATCAAAAGACTCTTGATATCTTATTTTCTGGTACTCTTACAAGTGATACTATAACTACTCTGCATTTGAATGGATCTCTATGGGAATTGGGGGGTGGGACTAGATTTATCTGTAAATTATGCTGGAATATGGAAGTATGGAATACATGGTTGGCGAAATGGTTGTAAGTCATCAAGGGTCTGAGGTATCAAACGAGTCTCAAACCATCACTCTGCTGCCAGATACGGAGAATATATGGATGGATCACTTTAAGGGTTTTTTCTCCTTTCCTATTGAACTCTATGGAAAAATAAGCCAGGAGAAGAAACCCTTCAAGTTATAAATCCATATCGAATGAGCCCTGCTTGTCTACATTTTTCAGTTCTCTGCTGATTTGTTTTTTGGTCATACCTACATTCCAGTTAATTCTAGCTAAACTGGCATGAATGCAATTTCAATTCAAGTGTATTTCAACAAAAGGTTTGTTTAAAACATCTTTACTTAAATATGCTCACTGGAGGAAATTAAGGGTTTTATATTTGTATTTAGTAATTGGCCACGTGATCACTAATAAATTATTTCATTAAATAAATAATAAATGGGTTGAATTAATGAATAAAACCATTATTGCCCCTAGGGGAATTTGTTTTGCACCAGAATCTAAGCATAAACATAAAGCAAGCCTGACAATTCAACATTCAAATGATTTTATTAAACAAATAATAAATGGGTTCATTGTCTGCAAGACAACACACTGACACTCAGGTGCACTGTTTTTCTTGAGAATTTCTTTTGAGCTGAATTTCCCTCTGCAGGCCCTGAAACAACAAATCGATGGAACAGGGACTTAAATCAGCACCTCTAACAACAAAAATGGGCCTAGTTACTGTAGTGCATGTCCATTGGAAATCAACTCGCATTCATGTGACCCTGGACCACATTTCCAAAAGACTACATATACCGGCATGCGACAGTCATGTGATCCTGGTTCTATAAAACTTCCAGCAAACTTTCTGTTCTTCCTTCTTAATAGTTCTTAGCTTACGCTCTTACTCACTTGATGTTAGTTCCAAGTTATACGCGCTCTTCACCTTCTCGAAGTTGGCCGAGAGAATCGTTCCGTCTCTCCGGTCATATCTGTTAGCTTGTCCGAGCGAAAACAGACTGTATCCAGAAGTATGTTCAGTCTGTTTAAGTTACAGCTATCGTTATACGGCATAGCTGTGAAGGGACAGCCTGTGTTGTTACACGCAAACCGCGAGGAACCGAAGGAAACAACTTGCCGAAGGACAAAGGAGCAGCAAATCTTCAAAAGTTCCCAGAAACACTCACCAAAGCAATCTGGTTGAAAACAGAGAAAAAGGACAATCCAATCCAGAGACGCTGCCAAAAGACAGAACTTTCTGGACACATCAAAGCCACAGAACCAGCCAGTGTAGCTACTCCAGTACAGTAAGACTGACACAAACATCCAGGCAATAGTTTAGGAAAACTTTTGTTTAATGTTTATTGTCAATGTAATTGTAATGTTTGAATGTATTCATTGTGTGTATTTAGAGTAACGCTAACTTATAAGCGTAACGCTGACTTATAACTTAACATAGCAGGCTATCGACAGCCAATTAGCCTCGCATAAATTAAAGTTAGAGCCTACTCTAACTCCAACACTAATTTACAATCCGCCTCCCTTTTAAATCGAGATCTGTGCATGCAATCTCCCTTTGTACTAATACCTAATCCATTAGATATAGGATCCCGAGCCTGTAAACGGATAGGGGCCTGGACTTTAGCTAGACATATCTAAATTTCTATAGCCTCAGTACACACCATGTTTCAGGCCACGTTAGCTTCATGCTAAAGCAAGATTTGTATTTCCCCCTCGAGATACGTCTTGTGATCTCTGAACACCACGGGCCCTATCTTACACCCGGTGCTAAGCGGCGCTAACCCAAACGCAAGTGTCTTTGCTATCTTACACCCGGCGCATTGGTTCATTACAACGCCTTGCGTTCCCGTCGTTTAAATACCATGTATTCTTGCGCCCATTACAAGTGAACTGGGCTTGTGCTAAAACCACCACAAACTTGGTCTAAAGTCATGTCGCAGTTGTTTACATGTTATTTTAACGGCGCATATAAGTGCGTCTACATAGGCGTGTGCACAACGCGCGTACACCCTCCTGTCTGTTACACACAGGGGCGCGCACAAGCATGACTAAAGATATCAAGATTACAATGTGAAATATTATTATTGTGTAGGCTACATAAAAAAATGCATAATAATAAAAGGGTCCATAGGTCAAAGACCACATAGCTACCTGTGCCTCAGCGAAGGGGAATGCTAAATTAAATTGCTTTCAGCCCACTCCATCAACATCCAGGCGATGTGCGATGGTACGTGTAAGGTTACATGTAGGCTATATACTATTCGCAATTATCCTGGATCAATCTATTAATCTTAGTTTATATTTTCCAATAATTCCTGTAATCTTCTGGGGGGGACAATCTTCTGTTACGGGACAATGGCTATCCATTAAAAATGGCTTTCCATTTGCTGATAACACCTATATCAAGCCTAATGCGCAAATTGTCATGTACACCTAATGCGTGAATTGTCACTCAATGGAAAACTTGCGCAATGCAATAGACGGACATTTGAGTTCTGAAAATGCGCTTCAGCTGTCATTACAATACAGCTTTCTATTCTATTCCAGTGAATATTGCATTTATTGTTTTTCAAATAGCCTAAGCTACAGCGGATTCGCTGTGCATAAGTTTTTTTCCATAGCCTACGGTTAAACAACGGAGATAAATGTCACCATGTTAACTGAATTTGAACCTTAGTATTCTTCATCCTTCATATTTTTTAAATTACAGTGACCAGGTTTCCATATTCTCAGCTTATTAAAACCCAGCTGATTTCACCTGTTATTCCATAACTGAACAAAATGATTTTAAAGAGAACTAAGCGTCTAATTAGAAACTAAGCGTCTAATTAGGGCAGCAGTGTAGTATAAGGAACTGGCCTTGTAAACGAAAGGTTGCAGGTTCAATTCCCAGGTAGGACACTGCCGTTGTACCCTTGAGCAAGGTACTTAACCTGAATCGCTTCAGTATATATCCAGCTGTATAAATGGATAATATGTAAAAAATGCTAAAAAAAAATGTTGTGTAAGTCGCTCTGGATAAGAGCGTCTGCTAAAAAATGCCTCTAATGTAAAACAAACTTGCAGCACATTACACAATTAATTTTAATGCCATTCTCTGCATGTGCGCTGCATGTTCTCTGTTTCCCCTGCTGTAAGTCGCACGTTTCACGGTCTTCCTGGGAAAGTGGATTATTTTAAAGCATTACGCTATGAGTAAAACAGGTTGGTCACATTTCCATAAACAGGACAATATAAAACAAGGGGAAATATGCGTGAACATATGGGTTGCCAACCTGACAGCTTTATTGTATTTAGTGTCATCCTTAAGGCAAAATAACAATATTTATGTTATTAATCAATATTACTATGCAGGTAGCCTAATGAACTTCAGATGAAGCTTGAACTTCGAGAACTCCATGAGAACAGCCTCATGGAATTAATGTTCGGCACTTTCATTGCATAATCAAACAAAATTTGTTGAACAAGCAGGCTAATTTGGCGTTTTCTAAGGTGAGACTGAAGCCATTAGACAGCTTATTCTATTTAGATAGCTTATTCTCAGCTGTTGCAGGTACTTTTAACGAAATTTAACCGCATATATTTTGTAAAATAACAGCCCTGTCGGGAATTACCGGGAACTCGTAGGCTAATGGTTAGTCCGAATAATATTGATCATACTATTGATCCATTTAGCCTATTCCTTGATCGCACTAAACACACACGAGCATGTCGCCATCAAGCAATCTGCCAAGGTGGTAAAGCAGGCTTTTAAAGGGAATGGGATATGACATTTTGATTGGTTTATTGCATGTCACGCCCAAGACACACCTATAATTAATGAAGAGACTCGGTTCAGCCCATTTGCACGTTGCGCCGTGCTTAGGGCCCAAAAAACACGCTGTTAAAGTAGCAAAAGTGGACTTGGACACGCCCTAAATGGACTTAGCGCCATGCTCTTAGACTAAGCACCAAGATAGAGCCCTACGGGCCCTATCTTGGCGATCTTGGCGCTTGGTCTAAGCGCATGGCGTAAAGTCCATTTAGGGCGTGTCCAAGTCCAATATTCTACAAAATATATGCGGTTAAATTTAGTTAAAGGCACCTGCAACAGCTGAGAATAAGCTACCAATGGCTTCCGTCTCACCTTAGAAAACGCCAAATTAGCCTGCTTGTTTAACGAATTTCGTTTGATTATGCAATGAAGCAATGAACTCATGTTCAAGCTTCATCCGAAGTTCATTACCTGCATTCTAATTTTGATTACTAAAATAAATAACGTTATTTTACCTTAATGATGACAACAAATACAATACAGTCCCGGCCAAAAGTCTTGTCGCATGAGTGGACAAAAGTGACAATTGCTAATTACCCAACTCTTAATTAGCTAATACAGTTAGGAAACAACACAAATTAATCATAAGTGTCTAAAGTTTATTTAGATACTAGCAAAATGACATTTCAAAATTGTTACTAAATGTTACAGCTTGATAATGATCAACAGGCCAGTTTTGGCCGGACAAAAGTCTTGTCGCAAATCAAATTATAATCAATAAATTTTATCTTTCTCAAAAAGTTAATAAAATACCAAATGAAAAATCAGTCTAGTATTTCATCATGGACTGTAAGTTAAGAAATTAATATCTTGTATGGGTTCCTTTGGCCTGCAGAACAGTCGCCATCCGTTTTGGCAGAGTCGTAGAGCTTGTTGATGAAGTCGTCGGGGATGGCGTGGAAGGCCACCTTGCAGGCATCCCAAAGCTCCTCCAAGTTCTTCGGCTTGGTCCTCCAAGCTTCCTCCTTCATTCTTCCCCAGATATGCTCAATAATATTCATATCTGGAGACTGTGCTGGCCATCCCTGAAGGACCTTGATCTTCTTCCCCCTGAGAAACTTCATAGTGGAACCTGAGGTATGGCAAGGAGCTCCATCCTGTTGAAAAATCTGACCCCTCTTGTAGTTGGGAATGTACTGGAAGGCAAGAATCTGTTGATATTTGGCACTGTCAATGTTACCATCCACCTTACAGATCTCCCTGGCACCTCCGTATTGGATGTAACCCGAAACCATAATCTTTCCACCTCCAAATTTGACTGTCTTCTGGGTGAACTTTGGGTCCAGACGGGCCCCAGAGGGTTGTCGACAATATTGGCGCTTGGGATGGAGCTCAACTGACGATTCATCTGAAAAATCAATTTTTTGCCACTTTTCTGCTGTCCAACCTTCTGTCAGGCTGTGGGCCTTGGCATACGCAACACGGTTTCTTAGCTGTCTCTTGTTTAGCGCTGGTTTCTGGGCAGCAATACGACCGTGGAGACCATTGCGAGCAAGAATCCGACGTACAGTTCTTGACGAAACAGGCGTTGCTGGCGTCCACTCCTCCCTGGGGCTGGCTTTTGACCATCGGACCAGCAAGCTGTCGTCTCGAGCAGTTGGCTTGCGCGGTCTGCCCGACCTGGGTCTGTCATGGACGTCGCCAGTCTCTTGGTAGCGCTTGCGAATCCTCTCCACCTGCCGTTTAGACACATTGAAGATGTCTGAAACTTCAGCAGGAGACTTGGACTTGAGATTCTTGATGATCAGCACTTTGGTTTCTGGTTTGATCTTGGGCATGTTGACAGAAGCAATGTTGAGCATGAACTTGGCTTAAAGTGTCAAATTTCTGCTTTTATAGCTCAAAGTTACCTACAGCTGACTAATCAAGCCCCTTGTTTGTTTCTTCCTTATTCACTGTGGCCTAGAAATTGGAGTTGGCCATTGCGACAAGACTTTTGTCCGGCCAAAACTGGCCTGTTGATCATTATCAAGCTGTAACATTTAGTAACAATTTTGAAATGTCATTTTGCTAGTATCTAAATAAACTTTAGACACTTATGATTAATTTGTGTTGTTTCCTAACTGTATTAGCTAATTAAGAGTTGGGTAATTAGCAATTGTCACTTTTGTCCACTCATGCGACAAGACTTTTGGCCGGGACTGTAAAGCTGTCAGGTTGGCAACCCATAGGTTCACGCATATTTTCCCTTCTTTTATAATGTCCTGCTTATGGAAATGTGACCAACCAGTTTTACTGGTATCGTAATGCTTTAAAACAATCCACTTTCCCAGGAAGACCGTTAAAAGTGCGATTTACAGCAGGGGAAACAGACCTGCTCCTCTAAAGCGCACATGCAGATAATGGTATTTAAATTAATTGTGAATTAATTGTAACGTGCTGCAAATTTGTTTTTGTTTCTAATTAGACGCTTAGTTCTCTTTAAAATATTTTGTTCAGTTATGGAATAACAGGTGAAATCAACGGGGTTTTAATAAGCTGAGGGTATGGAAACCTTGTCACTGTAATTTAAAAAATATGAAGGACGAAGAATAACTAAGGTTACAATTCAGTTAACATGGTGACATTTACGTATCTTCGTTTTTTAACCATAGGCATAGCGAATCCGCTGTAGCCTGAGCTATTTGAAAAACAATAAAAGCAATATTCACTGGTCAAGGTTTTAAACTTTTTTCAGTCACAAACCATTCTATTTACTTACAGGCTGTATTCCTAGATAAACAGACCTGTATTGTAATGACATCTGAAGCGCATTTTCAAAACTCAAATGTCTGTCTATTGCAGTGCGCAAGTTTTCCATTGAATGACAATTCACGCATTAGGTGTAAATGACAATTCGCGCATTAGGCTTGATATAGGTGTTATCAGCTCCTTTTTAACGGATAGCCATTGTCCCGTACCATCGCACATCGCCTGGATGTTGATGGAGTGGGCTGAGAGCAATGTAATGTGGCATTGTTTCCCTTCTCTGAGGGAAAGGTATGTGGACCTATGGAACCTTTTTATTATTATGCATTTTTGACATAGCCTACACAATAATAATATTTCGCATTGTGATCTAGATATTTTAGTCATGCTTGTGCGCGCCCTGTGTGTAACAGACAGGATGGTACGCGCGTTGTGCACACGCCTATGTAGACGCACTTATATGCGCCGTTAAAATAACATGTAAACAACTGCGACATGACTTTAGACCAGGTTTGTGGTGGTTCTAGCACAAGCGCTTTCTGCTGGCTCAAGATAGCAATACGCCAGAAAGAATCCTGGCCACTCCTCGTCTTAAGACCAACACGCCCAGTTCACTTGTAATGGGCGCAAGAATACATGGTAGTTAAAGGACGTGAACGCAAGGCGTTATTATGAACCATGCGCCGGGTGTAAGATAGCAAAGACACTTGCGTTTGGGTAGCGCCGCTTTGAGCCGGGTGTAAGATAGGGCCCTACGTGTTCTGGCGCACATACAGAAATAGAACTGTGAATTCTAATATGCCTCATTCTTTGTCTACACTTCGTTTTCCTTTCCATATCATTCGCTGCTTTTTGGATGTTAGTTTTAGACGTGTTTGTTATTTAATATATTATATTTTGTTAAACCTGGTCGTCGGTCTGATTGTTGTTTGGATAAACATTTGAGCCTATCCTCCAGAAGAACTTCAACCTTCAGATTTGTTGATTATTATTTTGTTGATTATTATTTTAATAGTTAACATTGAAATTCATAATCATGATTAATTTTATTAGACTGATTAATTATACTTTTGCACCTAGTGTGAAGCCATATATAAATGTATATATTCTGCACATTCATTGGGGCCTCCATGTCATGACTGTTAAGACGTTTTAACTATCTGTCTTCACTGCCAAATTCTTAATGTACCTAACGACACTACATTACATTTAATCATAATCTCCTGATTCTGCACTCCATAACATCACAATAATGATAGGTACTTCCAGTCTGCCTTGTTTTGTGTGAACTTTCATACTGAGGAGTGAGTCTGAAGAGATGTGTTAACACACTCCTCAGTATGTTAACCATGGCCATGTTAAAATATTGGCTATATTCAAGTGAAATTTTTCCTTAAATTTGCTTAAGTAAACACAGGCTTTATTTTCTCATGAACTCAACAATCGGTGTTTGTGAAGACAAATAATACTTGCTTAACCTCTTAATGCCAAACGCCCCCTAGCGGTAACGCCGGCGTGACGGAAATTATTACATTATACATTTCATTAATTTAATAATATATAATAAACTGCTCACCTCAATATTTTGATTAAATATCCTTAAGATATATCCATTCCTTCTGGGAAAGTGGTTTTTAAGCCCAAAACTTCGGAATAAAACTTCGTAAATAACGTTGGAAACTCGGACCTAATTCTCAAACATGTATTGCAGCTTGATGTCACACCATAAACAATGTGCTGGTAAACTGTTCTGCTTAATTGTATTTCACAAAACTTTGGTTTGAAAAATCATTATACCTTTAGGCTTCAAGAAAAAATACTTTAAAACTTTCATACGGCTGTACATAATTTTTTTCCAATTTTAAACCGACTTGTGCTTTTTTGCACTTGATTAAGACTCGTTCGGCTGTGTTCACTTTGGCGTTGTGAAACTCAGCCAGTTTCTGGAGTACCAATCCCATGGCTTAGTATATGTTAGCCAGAGTAGTTTTGAACATGCTTGCAGAGATTTATGCAAAACCGTCGTCAATTGGGTGTATTTCTTTGACTGATAGCACAATAGGCCTGAAGTGGGAAAAACCGTCTTCCACCCGCCTCCACTCTGAGTATTATTTGCTTTCCATTGGGTTTTAAAACTGTCTGTCAAATATTCCAGGCAATAGCCAAGACTCTTATCTTTGAAACAAGCCGGCTATTGAATACAATAGCCGTCGTAAAAAAGGAAATCGAGCCGTGCGTATGAGGAAGTGGCGACCACGCGTAATTATCGAACCAAAATGGCGCAGTGTTTTTACCTTGTAGCGTAGCTCGCTACATTCCGTTTAGCAAAGCACAATTAATTAGGTAAGGCCCGCAGTTACATTTTTTACTTTAGAGTATTTTTGATACAGTTTTTGTGTAGTTATGTCGAGATTTTTGAGGCATTTATCCGTGCACCAAGTGCTAGACGAACTGGATAAGCCAGAAGATGTTTTTGCCGAGGGAGACTCATCCTGTCTCAGTGACGCTGAATCCACTGATGACCGAGATGATGTTGCTGACATGTAAGTTGTTTTATCATACTAACAGTGTTATGCTATAAACGCATTGAATTTCGCCATGGCAGGTAACGTCGTTAGGGCTGGTGGTATTACCGATTTTTCGATATACCAGTGTGAATTCACGCAATGCCATGCGGGTTCGTAATTACATTGTCAACTGTATTTTATTGTTTTTCATACAATTAATATTACAAATTGCACATTCCAACGGTATGATAAATAATTTATGAAGTAAACTTAGGGTGTATTGTCTGTGTTGACAAACTCGCACGTGTTACGTGGCGTTGCCAACAACACAGATGTTTGGTGTAAGCATCGAAGGAAATTTAGCTGCAATGCGTGAATCCCTGTGTTTCTTCTGTGAAGCTAACTAACCTTATATACTTATGCATAAAATCGGTCCCTCTCAGCTAAATTAATATAGATAGTATTGCCTTTACAGTGGCAAGCTAGCAAGCATCCCTGTGTTTTCCTGTCTGTTTATTATAGTTTATACGAGTATTAGGAATGGAAGTGTGGTGTTGCTGATTTGCCCACAGCTTACTGTGAACTACAGTCGACGTTCATTGCTAGGGATAGCTGCTACATTATGCGAAGGATGTGCTTTGCCTTGTCTGTTCTGTAGTGATCTTGATGTCTCTGTGCGCACTTACTGTACGTCGCTTTGGATAAAAGCGTCTGCTAAATAAATGTAATGTAATGTAATGCAAGCAAAATTACAGGTAACAAGCAGCTAGCTATCTATTTGTGTCTGAGATGAGCTACTAAAACGATTTTTTTGAGTGTGAAATGGCTTCTGAAAGTGTTTAGTAAAGTCATTGTTCCACCTGAGTAAATTGTTCTGTATGCAGTACAGAAGGCTGTGCAGGTAAACAAAATGGTAATTTATGCATGGTATGAGGGAGAGAACATGATAACATGAGGGAGTACTTGTTGATTATTATTATTGTTGATTGTTGTTGTATAAGGGGGACTAATGGGTATATCAACATGGTGGACAATTCCATGGACAGGGTTAGTGGGATTTGCAATGATGCAGATTGCTCTCCTGAGGGAATGTGTAGTCTAAATGGCTTCTGTATGAATGGTTAAATAATCTCTCCTCAACCTCCACCCCCATGTTTTGATCCTTTACCTTTTTTTGTTTTTAGTTCATTTTTTTTAGCTTTTTGGACCCTGCCATTTTGTACTTTCTTTGTGTAAATACGGTAACTTCAGCAATTAGAGGCAAGGATCTTTTTATTTGTTACAGCAGGGGTGTTTTTATTTTTTATCTAGGAAACTGGTGGACTTTTGATTTTTTATCCACTGCACTTTTAGTAGTACACCTTAGTGCACTTGTATATAGTTGATATATGTTTGTCATGTATAAAGTTTTGCCTCCTAAAACCCAACCCCAACGTCCCTGTCATAGGAGGTGGCAACAGAATAAAGGACAGGACTGGCAAGCATTAATGTGTAGGGAAGTTTCATACTATTCCCATTATTCATTTGAAAACCTGTTTGCACATTCCTGGACTCATTTCTGGCTAATGGGGCTCTGGTGAAATACACAAGATTCACTGTGCTGCTACATGGGTTTTGACAGCTTTTTGTAACCTTGGGTAGTTAGTTGTGTAATATGCAGAACACCAAGAACACGTCTAAAAATGAACTTTTATTGCCAATATTGACAAATTATCTCATTTTATTGTAAAAACCTAAAAAATAAATCATATTGAGACCTTTCTGGAACATTGCCATTTTTGGCACATTTGGCACCATTTGGCACCATTTGGATAACGAAAAAGGTTCACCTGAAAAAAACCCTGTAAAATTTGAATGGTTTGAGATATTGACACCAGATTGTTACCAGAGGTAGGCAGCATATTGATGAATCAGATAGATGAGTCATTTCCTTGATTGCATTTGTAGCTCCCCAGGTAAAAATTCTTAAACTTGAATGTAGGTACCCGTTTTTTAGTTTTTTTATATTTTCTGTACATAAATTGTTGTAGTTAAGTATCAAAAACTGGATTTCTATGAGTTCTCACTGCTTAGTCGTAATACTGCAGGTGTCTGCTTTAATAAAAGCCATGAACCATATTTGTACCATTTATAGTTTTTGAGATAACCACCTTTGTTTGTCACTAGTGAAAACAGGCAAAATTTGGCCTATTTTGCCCTCGGTAGGAAGAGGTTAATGCATCGTCAGTGCTTAATCCTTAGAAAGATAGGAGGCGTGCTCTACAACTACAGACTCCATAAACAATCAATAATTTACCTATGAAAATTTTCTGTGACTATTCACTGGAAAATAAAGTTGGAGCACTATGGATCAAGATGTCGGCACTACTGTGTGGAAGGCATAATCCATGCTGAAAACGTTAGTCAAGAAATACAGTCTTCATTTGAGAAGTTATTTCTGCCTTACAGTCCTCTTGCTTCAGTGTGCTCCAACTTTATTTTCCGGTAAATAGTTTTTATCAGAAGACGTTTGATTACTAATAATTCTTGCTTTTAAAAGTTTTTTTTTTTCAGATTCAGGCAAACAAGCTTCAAATGTGATAAATAGTGGAAAATCCATGAAACAGGAAAAGATGAGGCCTCAACATTTTGGTGCAGGCAGGAGCTTTTTTAAAGTAACAAGCTCGCCCATTGCAAAGAATCGGCTTGCCTCCAAATTTACATGGTTTTTATACTATGAATTAAATATAATCAAATAAAGCATTGTATTTAAGAATTTAATTGCCATTAAAATGTGGATTAAAAAGTATTCCATAAAATAAGTTAATAATACATTCAAATTGCAATGAAGCAAAGCAGGCCGTAAAGGTCAATGACAGCATTTACTAGAATTCTGATACATCATTTTGCATGCAGTTTCTTATGACTCTGCAATAATAGCACACCCTAAGGATGCATGTTTTCTGCAAAGTAAAAAAAAAAAAAAAAGTTTCATTAGTATTCATTATTTTTAATAATGAGTAATGCACTGACCACTCTCTCTTCATTTCTTAAGCAGATGAAGTGGACCACACTTGCAGTGTGGTTATGCACATTTATACTGTCACAATGTTTCTGATGGTAATGTGGCTGTACCCAGTGAATATTCCAAAAAAAAAGCTGTTTGTGAAAGCTGGTCTTCCAGCTTTAACCTAAACTGGGCCCTGTTTCACGTAACGTCACTTAAACAATCCAGGATAATTTGACTTGTGCCATATGAACTTCTCATGAATTAAATTCAGGCTTTTAAACCGGTTCATGAACGTGAATTGCGATTTGATTAGCCAATCTTGCATTGAGTCCTCTAGGATAACTGTGCGCACCCGCTCTATAAAGGGGAAATTAATTGCACGTCAAAAACAGGATCACACTCCTTTTATGGACACAAATTGAGGTGAGGCTACCCTTTGCAGGATCAAATAACACATTGATATTGACAAAATAGCAATATTTTTTGAACTCTCATAATGTAGACTATGTTGTTTACATTACTCTAAAGAGCAAGAACTCATCATTGAGGGTTATGGAACAGGGAAAGCAATCGTAACCAGCTAAGCAAACATTGCCAGAGCGGGCAAAATGAGAGAAGAAGCCTGGCAGAGAATTGCAGTTATATTAAACATCTTAATTCTGCTCAATTTTAAAGAGGTGGTAAGCCCCTAATATTTGTGCTTTCTGATGTGACCATACTGAAACATGAAATTATATTATTTTCCTTTCCAGCGGCAACCTCCCTATCATGCAAGACGGGTCATTCTCTCACCCACCTGCCTCCACCACAGAGTGAACCAGCACATCACTCAAATCAGAAGATCACTCAAACTGTGAGACCCTCTCCACTGACACCCATTTGGATAGTGGAAGTGCTTATCAAAAAGACATGTTTACAATCCTGAATACGTAACAATGTAACATTTAAGATATTTGGACAGGACGTGGACCCCAGCAGCTCCCAGAAGAGGGCTGATTCAGCTGGTGGTGATACTGGAGGGCAGACATTTGGAAATAAAAACATGTATTAGTGATTATGTACATATTACCATTGTGAAACCCTCTTGCAAATGATAATGAATGTACCTGCAACTGCAGAGAAACCTTCCTTAATAGTGTTCACCCTTGCATGGCCAGGAAAGCTGAAAGCTAAACACACTGATATGCCTTTTAATGCAAGGTACACTTTCTTGATTGCTCAGCATACGTTGGGTTTGCTGATATTTTCATTTCTGTGGCTTTGATATTTCTCATTGTATTTCTTCTTATAATATTTAATATTTCTTGCCCTGTTTCAATTTCCTCATGTTTACCACTGCATTTATTGTGCAATCTTGTATCCTGTTTCAGTTGCTTTTATTTTGTTTGTTTTTATTCTTTTCCTCAAATGTGATGCACTTTGTGTTACATTTTATGTATGAAAGGTGTTATACAACTAAAGTTTATTATTATATTTTCAACATATAAAAATGTGCAGGTCAAGGAAGCTGAGCCCAATACACACTGTGTCCCTGTCTGCGTCACTGTTAGGGCTCTGCTTTGCTACAAGTTGGCAATGTGCACTCCTAATAACTGCTGGAGGTAAGTAAATCCCACACAACTAAATTGGTGGCGCTCATAAAGATATGAAATTATCATCCAGGGGCCTTAAAGGATCTTGTTGGTCTCTAAAAACGCGTTTTCGTCTAAATGCTCTTCTTACAACAATCGACAAGAACCTCTTACAAACGGTGCATTCATTTCTGCTGTTTGTGTGTGTGTGATTTCACCAGGTGGCCTCTACAGTATATATGGGATATGTCCATCATGTTATCCTGCTAACTTAAGCTTAAACCTGAGTTTTTGCCCCGGTAATAAATCTAGCTAAATTAATAAGTCTGGCTAAATTGGGAACTACATTCTCACAGTCAAATATGAAGTGAAGTGTCTCACATTGTTGCTGTCGTTTTGGATAACAAGAGATATCATAGCCTGTGTTGTGTGAATTTTGAAGTTCATGCAATCTATATAAACTACTTGTCACGATTCTAGCTATTCATGTCACGTTTTATGTTCATTCTTGTCTTAGTTAGATTTCTTGTCATGTCACGTATTATGTTTAGTCTAGTCACGCCACGTTTTATGTTTAATTCTTGTTACGTTTAATTTTCATGTCATGTCACGTTTCATGTTTGATTATTGTTACGATTTATTTTCTAGTCTTGTCATGTCACGTTTTATATTTGATTCATGTTACGTTTCCCGTTCATTGTTTAGCATACACCTTTTCGTGTTTGCGTTCATGCTTTCTCTCTCTCTCTTGCTGTCGCTCACGCTTTCCTAATTGTTTCATTCTCCCATGTCTATTTTACTAATCTACTAACGTTAGATCAGGATTGGGTAATACTAACATTCTAACCATGTGTTCATGTTTACATTACATTTCTCGTGCATGTCATTTACTAATTTACTAATGCTAGGTCAGGATAGGTTTATTACTAACGATTACTAATTATCTTGTTACCTTGTCAGCCCTCCACACCTGATTTCCATTCGCATGCTGCTCTCTAGCTAAGTGTCTGCACCTGTCTACACCTGCATATAAGCTCCTGTTTGTCAGTGCACTTTTGAGCGGTTTTCCAAGCCTGCCTTTTTGTTACGATCCTTGCCTGTTATTGACCATTGTTATTGATCTCTGTTTTGTTAACCACTGCCTGCCTGTACCACAAGTTTTTGCCTGCTGTCTTTTGTACTTTTGCCCCGTGGAGCGGACTTCGGTCTTGACTCTTGCATTGCCTTCGACCCCGAGCCTGCCTACCGTCTGCCTGTACTTCTGCCCCGCTGACAGCTACTCTGGTTACTGGACATGGTGTACCGATTCTGAGACTGCCTTCTCCCTCGGTACTGTACATTGGTTTTGGCTGGATTTTTTGTGTATGAACATTGCTTGTTTTTTGACCACGCTCTTTGGACATTCCCTCATTAAAAGCCCTCACGGGACTTTTTCTACTACCACTGCTTCTGAGTCGTGCATTTCGGGCCCTACCCTCACGCACCCGTCTCACTACTAAATTTTGGTGTAGTTACATCAGTCCTCCCAACTGAATATTAATACTATGTACAGGCTTTGCAAATCTAGTTGAGACACTTCTCAACTAGAAATTGAATGTTATGATAGAGACACCAGCATTTTCAGAATGCACCACAGTTTATCCCTTTAATCTGCCTGGAAAACATAAAATTCTGTTGTAATGCAACCTCTGTAGCAGAAAACGTCATTACTTTGTCATAATGATTGTTATTGAAGTAAACATGCCTTTCATCAACAGCATAGTCAACTGTCTTTTAGTCGCTATGTGACATTACGTAGGTTGCTATGCTGTAGGTTTTGCTATAATGATGCCATTGGGATTATGAATCTAAATAAACTTGCTTTGTGACAGTGCCTTTCTAAATAGCACTATGAACAAAAGTGAATTTGCCAGTGGATTCTAGTGGTGTCTAATGATAAGATCTATATGGATAGGCTACTTTATTCCTGGAATACTTTTTTATCACTGCATGAATTTGACATATCAAACTTGAATAGTTTCTCCTCTTTCAGAATTTCTCTTTTTGTCTTCTACAAAATATTTTTGACATAAACATATTTTTACATATGTTAATCTAGGTCTTAATTTTAGTAATACACTGATTTACTTAACAATTAAATGTCAACATCATTGATAACTGAATTAATTTCTTAATTACTTTTAAACATTTCTTTGAAGTAAAGAAATTTTGAATTTGTGTTGTATTGATTGATAACTTTATTAATCCCCATTGGGGAAACGTATTTAGCCACTTCACAATCCTGAACACTCAGCACATTATTGTAAGAACAACATGCACAATAAAAGCAATCATTACATGATTATCAGCATGAAATTGGTGCATAACATTCAAATGTATAACATTAGACTCATGTCAGTACTTAAAGGGGTAATAAACACCTGCTTTTATTCTGTCTCCGCCCACTTCACAATTTCAAAAGACGAGAATTGGGCTGGAGTGAGAGAACACGGGGGGGGGGGGGGGGAGGGAGGAGTTAGTTTGGGGGAGGGGCGATAGATCCATTCGGTAACTCGTCATGAAAACTGTTCAAACGGAAACCCGTTTGAAATTATAGGGCTAACGTTAATTTGTGCAGTTTGAATAGCCATCAATCAAGAAGAGGGAGAGAGGGGGCGTTGACTTGCTTGCTTAGAAAAAAGGTTTTTTATCTTTTTTTCACGTTACGGATAGAGGCGTGGCTCAAATAAAACGTTTCAGTTTGGATTTCAACTAATGCGTCTTTTTAATACAAAATACAGTGGCACAGCTTAATTACATTTTAGTTTTTTTAAACAATAGGATATATGTGATTTCTGAAATTGAGACAAGATACTCGGCTTTATAACTCAAAATATTTGATATAGGGCGCTGCGGTGGTACAACGGTAAGAGTGCCGACTTTCAGTCGGTGCAGTTGTGCTCCGAGGATCGGGGTTCGCGCCCCGGTCCTGCCAGATCCGAGCATGGCCGGTGCCCTGTGGGAGCGGCAATTGGCGGCTGCTTCCGGGTGGGGGGAGGGGCTCGGAGAGAATCGCTGCGCGCATAGCGGCCCCGGACGAGCTGGAACCACGGTCAGCGTTGGGGAGTCGCGCCCTGAATAAGGACGTGGCGGCCTCTGTCTACTACCAGCTGACGGGGTTGTGCAGCGGTGGTTCTCTAGCGGTTGCTACACGGGGGGAATTGAATTAGAATAAGGGTTCAATTGGCTACTAAAGTGGGAGAAAATGGGAAAAAATCAGAAATAAAAATTAAAAAAAATAAAAAAATAAAAAATTTGATATAGTGTTTATATTTGATAAGATAAACTACCTACCAACCAAAAAAAGCATACAATTATAAAAACAGCATAATTGAATTGAGGCTCAACTTAACCTATTCTACCTAACAGATTTATAAATAAAACCAGAACACTTCATAAAATACCCTGATAAAAAAAACATGCAAGAGTTAACTATACTCACATCAAATAATCTAAGCTTCCTAAGAAAACATTATTTGGACTGGGTCTTCTTGAGTAAGGCATTGGTGTTCTCCTTCTAGTTCAGTTTACTATCCAAATGGACACCAAGACATTTGTAAGACTACATCTCCTCTCCACTTGCTGACCCTTAATCACCACCAGGGGTGACTAAATTCTTCTTTCTCCTAAAATCAATAACTAACTCCTTGGTCTTTCCAATATTCAAGTTTAAATAATTGGTATCACACCAGCTAACAATGGATTCAACCTCTCTTTTATAGGCTACGTCGTCACCATGCTTAAGTTTTTGTAGGTGGCAGGATACCTGACTGTGCCTACAGACAGCCTGTATACACTGTGAATAAAAAGAGGGATAACACTGTTTTGAAGTCTGACAAACTGATATCTAGAAGGGAGATAGTCCATGGGCCAAGTGTAACCCCTCACTCCTGGTTCTATCTCAGCAGACTGAAGAGACCACACTACCACTTCTTTTCGGTTCACGGAGTTAATTTTCACAGAAATACAGCTCCTGGTAATTATACAAAAGAGAATGTGGTTGATTGGTGGTGGACATACAGCTCCTGCCCCACAAGTTAATTTGTCAGCAAGGAAAGGGGCGTGTAATCCAGTCTACATCCTTTGCATAAAGTGATTGTACAGTTTTTTCCAAGGTGTCAATACAAATGTCTGCCCATCTACATCAGAATCCTATTCACTGTCTAATTCATTCATATAAACAGCCATGAACCCATTTTTTATATTTCTTTTTATATTTCTACATTTAAAGCTTATCAGTAATACAACAATAAGACAGCGAGCTAAATAAATAAATAATTTCCCTTTATAGAACAATCAATACTGAATTAATTAATGGTCATTTCATAGAACGCTACAGTGCATAGTGCAGAAGCGTTAACCGCAACCTTTAACTAATTACCGTTACTGTACCGTTAATTAGATGTAAAAATGATCAAAATGAAATTAATAATTCACAACTTGTGTGAACACATTGCAGATATACTCATGTCACTTTAGGTAAACTTAGATTTCAACTAGTAATAGTTTTATTACTTATATTTGTGTAGAAACACGGAGCAGTTTCTAATACATACCACAAGTTAATTTGTCAGCAAGGAAAGGGGGCGAGCTGACGAACCCAGCCTGTTACATAGCAACCACCACCAGCCACACGCGGGCACTCAGGCACACCACACACAAGCGGGCCCCTCACAGACAAACACATGGAAACGATTCTGCCACAAAACAACCAAATATAAATTAATTATATATTTTGACAAACTTCAATTATCTATAACAACCCTGTTACATTCTCCCCTCTTGAATTCGCAAAATTCCAAAACACATATAAAATTCAGAAAAAGAGAAAGAAAGAAAAAAACTAGGGAATAACACCAACTTAGTAGTGTCAATTAAGTCCCATATATCTCATAACCAACACTTTGAATGAATAACACACATATAGTAACAACGAGTTTCAAACCAATAGGCTGTTCAGTATAGAACTCATGAGGGTGGTGCAGCGCTTATCAAACACCCATCAATGATGACGTTAAAAGTGCCTGTATACACTTTTCACATTCAATTCAAACCTGGACTACCCATATACAATGGCATGGCTCAGAGATATTTAAGAAAGAAAGAGTAAACCATCCACTTTGGTTTCTATGGTACTCTAACCCACTGTATTAACACTGAATAGAGAACTAGCCCATGTTTTCAGCTTACTAGTCTGCACAAGCAGCTTCTGGTTGTTCATTGTAGTGATCAGCATATTGACAGGCCTAATAATACGGCCAGCTGTAGACTTACTGGTTACATGTCCAATGTCATCTGAAAAAAAACTGGATGCGGCTACTTGGGAAGTGCTAGGCGCAATGTGTTCTGACCTACCCTGTGTGCTCAAGCTATCAATAGAGTCTGTGACACTCAAGGGAGCAACTCCAGCTGCGGATGGGCCAGTCACAACATCTTCATGGGCATTATTTGCCACACAGGACTCAGCAGGTGACACACTTTCCCTGGACAAATTACTTCTGTCCTCCAAAGGAATCTGAGAGACCCAGTGCTGAGTGCGGGACGTATGGTCCAATACATGATTAGATTGTGTGAGTTGCTCAATGGAGAGATCCCTGGCTTCATGATCATCAGGAGCACAGGACAAGATTACAGACGCACTTTCATCAGCCTCAGGAAGGACTGGTAGGAAATTCACACACAGAAACAGGTTCCGGTGGATAACCTTTGACTTGCCTGTGATGGGATTACGAATCTCAAAGGTGTGAGTCTGCGGGCTGCTGTTAACCACAGTATAGACTACATCCTCCCATATATCTGCCAACTTCCTTTGTCCTCTCATCCCCTTGTTTGGTAAAAGAACTCTGTCACCATGTTCAATTTCTACACCCTTGACTCTCCGATTGTAAATCATGGCTTGACGCCACTGTTCAACACAAGCATGTTTCTCCACCAATACCAAAGCCTCATGAAGATCTCTCTTCAGCTCCTCAACGTACTGTGTGAATTAAATTTCACCATAATTTCTTAGAGCAGATTTGAACAGCGCATCAATGGGCAGGTGGGGAACTCGACCAAACATCAGGTAGAAAGGTGGGAAACCGGTGGTCTCATGAACAGTACAGTTGTACATAAATGTCAAGGTGTGTAACATCTGAGGCCAGGCCTTTTTAGCTTGTGGTGGGGGAGTCCTGATCATACTACCCATGGTGCGATTGAAGCGCTCCACTGTTCCATTCCCCATTGGATGGTAGGCGGTAGTGTGGGATTTCTTCACACCTGAGACTTCAAGAAGAGCTGCTATCAATTCACTCTCATAGTTGGCACCCTGATCAGAATGTATTTTCTCGGGGAAACTATAAAGTAGCTATCCCAAAAGTAGCTATCCAATAATCACCGTGCTACCTGCTTAGCAGTCTGATAAGGGCAATAGAAGGCATGAGCTAGTTGAACAGTGAACAGTGCTGTTCCGGGAATCCTCTGCTGTCCAAAAGTCTATACAGACTAGCTCCAAGGGTGCTGTCGTCTTGATGCTCTCAAGTGGTGTGCGTCCCTCCAGCTCTGGTGTCTTACTTACTACACATCTGGCACAGCACCTGACATGGCCTCTCACATCCTGCTCCATGGAGCTCCAGTAAAACCTTTGTTTTATGAGGGAGAGGGTCCTATGTTGACCCTGGTGACCTGCATAAGCATGACACCCACGCAGAGCATCCTCTCTCAGTGACAAGGGCACAATGTACTGGTGTCTCCTCTTCCTGGTAACAGGATCGTTAAACATGCGATACAGGATACCATCCTCCAACACTAACTTTTCCCACTGTCTCATGAGCATCAAAGCACTCATAGATTCTTTGGGCCTCTCTCTCCTTGAAGGTCTCTGATGCTGCTCAACATAGAACAGTACTCTTGCTAAGTACTCTGCATCCTCTTGTTGTCTGACTCTGAGGTCTTCCTTGGACATGGAAGGTAACACATCTTAGCCAATGTATGTGACACTCTGGATGTGAACCACCAGAACAGTGGATCTGATCCTTGCAGCAGCATCCCAGTTCCTATGACAGTCAAGGAGGGCTGACACTTCAGTTTCAGAAAAGGAGCCAACTAGGGGCACTGTGGCTTCAGATGGAGTTAGCCAGCATTTACAAGAGGCTTTCTGAGTAGACTGACGTATATGTGACCACTTGAAGACATCTTGAACGTTTCCTCCAGACAAGCTCTCTGACTCCCAGAGCAGGCGCTCGTGCGGCTCACTAATTAGACGGTGTCCAATCCCCTTTCCTGCAAAGGGCTCAACTGAGGGCATCTGCAACAATGTTTTTTGGCCCAGGGATGTATTTGATGTCAAATTCATATGCTGCTAACTTTGCAACCCAGAATTATGCTGCTAACTTTGCAACTCACATGCATTAAGCTTTGGTTTGGTGAGGATATGGGTAAGTGGATTGTTATCTGTCCAGGCAGTGAAGACATGGCCTTTTAGCCAATGGCTGAACTTCTCGCAGACTGCCCATTTCAGAGCCAAGAATTCCAAACGGTGAGCAGGGTACCTACTTTGGGCTTAACTCAGGGACTTACTGGCAAACGCTATTGGGCGAGCTCTTTCATCACCTGGGGCAACCTGGGAAAGCACAGCACCTAAGCCGTCAGATGGTGCATCGGTGGAAAGGACGAACGGCCTAGATAAATCAGGGTGGGTCAGTATGACATTGTCAAGCAGAGCGGTTTTCAGCCTCTCCATAGCCTAGTCACACTCTGATGTCCAGTCTGCAGGCGTCAGTTTCTGGTAAGTATTCACACACCTTTGTTTCTTTTCCAATGCTTGCCTTTGTCTCAGATGTCAGCTGGAAGAGAGGTTTTGCCACAGTAGAGCAATTTGGAATTAAAAGTTGGTACCACATAACTAGACCCAGGAATGACTTGATCCTTTTGGGGCTCGGGGTCTGGCCGTCAGGAAACATCAGGTCTGACTTGGACATCTTTGATATAGCTTCCGCTTTAGCTGGGTCTGTCGACACACCACTACTGTTAATAACATGGCCCAGGAAATGGCCTGAGCGGAGCAAAAAATCACACTTCTTCGGCACGAGCTTCAAGTTGTGCACACGCAACCTTTCGAAGACTATCTCAAGCCTCTTCACTGCCTCCTTTTCACTTGGAGAAAATACCATGAGATCATCCAGGTAGCAAAGCAAGCTCATGAAATTCTGATCCCCGAAGATATTCATCATCATACGCATGAAGCTTGCAGGGCTGTTACAGAGACCTTGAGGAAATCTGTTGTACTCATGTAAACTAACAGGTGAAGCAAAGGCAGTGAACTTCTTATGGTCTTCATGGAGTGGCACATTGTAGAATCCAGACGTGAGGTCCATAGTACTGGACAGCGCATTACCCCCCAAAGCAGCAAGGCAGTCTGCCTGGTGTGGAAGAGGATAAGCATCTTTCACGGTTCGGGCATTGAGCTAGTGGAAGTCGGTGCAGATGCGAAGATCACCACTCCTCTTCCAAACCAAGACAAAAGGCAAAGCAAACTCACTAGTCGACTTTCTGATAATACCTTTCTCCTCCATTTCTGTCAGCACCACACAGAGCTTTTGGTAATGTGCTGGTGGCACGCGTCTGTAAGGGAGCTTGAATGGTCTGTCATCCACCAGATGGATCTTATGTACAACGTCTTTCACTTTGCCACAATCCAGTTTGTCAGAGATGTCAGAGTATTTATAGATGTAATCCAAGATGTCAGAGTATTTAAGAGCAAGCTTGCACATCTCTTCCTTGCAATGCTTTGAAACCTCACACGAGTCAAGATCCAAGTGATGTTCTCTCAGGGTATCTGTGCTGTTAGACCACTCTGAGGTCTGTTCAGCTGTGACATGTTGGCTATTGGACTTCAACCATGAACTCACAGCAGGCTGGACTTCCTCCTTCCTTCCTTTATGACCTTCATAGGGACCCATCCATCGCCCCACAACGTAGTCACAACTCATCCGACCAGAATATTTCTTGGAATAGAATGAGACTTTGTAGGCTCGATCATCACAGTACAGCCTGGGGGTCAACGTGACTTCTCCGGGAGCTTCCCCCACACCAGGTGCTCATGCCCCGGTAAGAGCACAACAGCTTGGTTGATTTTCACAGTCCCCACGACATCAGGTACATCCTCACCTCTCCACCGATGGACACCAGTGAGCATGGCAAAAAAAGTAATCAAACCCTCCAACATCAGGCATGCATGTGTCGGAAACCATCTTCCAATAGTTGTCTGATTCCTTGAATCTGCGTGTAAAATATTTGATCACATTTGTTCCTATAATGAGCTCATCCACTTGACCGGGAACAACCAGTGTGGGTACTGTCACCATGCATCCATACACCTCGAGCTTTAGATCAAAAATTCTCTTCGGATAGACTCTCTTCCCTCCACATCCAATCACAACAATCTCCAAGCGTTTTTGCACATCATAGTCCAGAACTAATAATTATAGGAGTGTAAAACAAGCTATCACCGCTATTCAAATGCTGTGTGTTCTGAACAATGACTGTGTGACTTGGAAGACTCTCACAGACTGACTCATTAACTGACTGCAGATCATGACTGAGGGTATTATAACCTAAGCCCACACTGTCCCTCTCTAAATGTAGGCAGTCTAGTTTTCCTGAGGAGGAGGTGAGACTGTGGTTGTGGCAGACTGAGACACAGGAGATGACACATTCGGGCACACAAATTTCATGTGGCCTGGCTGGTGGCAGTGAAAACACAGGTGGTGTTGTGGGCACTGAGTGGAGTGAGAACTGTCTTTGCAGATGATGCAGATCCTGGGCCCTGGGACTCTTCTCTGGAATGAGTGATTGTTGCCCCGGGAGGTGGGGGGTCTCACAGGGGCAGTTAAACTATTTAAGACCTCACCCAGCATCTCAGTCATCTTGTCCATGCTGCTCTGTATTGTAGCAAGTTCCACACTTCGCTGGGGATGACTCACATACTGCTTGTGGGACTGTAACATCATCTCAGGATCAGGCCTGACTATCTCCTGTGTGTTATCACTCAGTAACAGCTTGCCTGACCAGGCATTCCACTGTTGGTTTACTGTGCCTGGACTTCATCTCCCTGTGGCATTCAGCAATTCTTTCTTGGACCTCCTTAGCAGTCCAGCTGTCCAGCTTGCTTTTGAACACAAGAAACAATGAAGGATCAGGACAGTTTCTCACAAACATCATAGCCACCTCCTTGTTGAGGTTCTCCATCCTCTTCCCTTGACACTGAAGACACTCATCTGCTATGTCCGCAGCCTTATTCAGACGCACCCAGTAATCAACTGGACTCTCACGGGACTTGGGAAGTATACTATAAAAATCAGCGAGCGGCATGCAGGAGTATGACAGGTCACTGAAGTGTTGTTTTAGAACGGCATAAATTGTCTCAGGCTGTTGCTCAACTGTATGTGATGGGTCACTGCGTATCCCAATCCTCACTACATCCCTTGCTCTTCCCATTAACTTGCCCATTATCTCCTCAGGCTGGTTTGTGATGCTAACACTCCTCTTCTTCAGATACACTGACATCAGGTCAACCCATTCATGGACAGAACATTTGTCAGCTGCATCACCACAGAATATAGGGGGTTCTTTGCAGTCTGACTTCAGAATCACGTTGAGCTGTGATAGGTCTACTGTAGCGCCAAGTCTGAGCACATTTCGACAGCCTCATAACAAAAGTGCCAAAGTCATTTTTTGTAGTTTTGAGAAAAAGGCAGAAAACTGCTGCAATTCTACGTCAATGAGTATTTATTAACTCTTTCTTAGGGTGGTTCAGGAAGTGCACAGCGACCTGCAGTGACTTGAGCATTTTTTACACTGTTGACGAATGATAAATCAAGTGATTTAGGCAGAAAATCTCAAAATGCCCAAAAAATGACTTAGGCACTTTTGTTATGAGGCTGTCGTATCCCTGCTCTGGCTATTAGTACACTCTGTGTGTGAGATTATCCTAGCTGTCACTGAATCTCCAATGTGTTTCCCCAACTCTGTGATTAACTCACTCAAATGTTTAAGTGCACTGTCTGTTTCACTAGGCTGGTGAATAGGAGTAGAGGTGTAAGGTACCTGGACACCCTGACCATTCCACAGACTAGCCCCACACTCATCAGCAGCAGCCAGGCCCTCCCTTTCATAAGCCTACATGACTTTGCTGCGTAGACTTTGAGCTAGCCTGTAAACCATAACCTACTTTAGGGCATACACTCATGTCTCCTGAGCACTCATATACATTGAACTGAACACCTGTGTCCTCAGTCATATCTACACAGAAATATTATAATATCAGTGAAAAAAAAACAATGAAACAAACAAAAAGTAGTCATGTTTCTCTGAAATTATAAACTACTTATAAACTACAGCTTTAAGAAAACCAAAGAATTCCAATGCAGGGTTTTTCAGAACGGTCACAACTTGTGAAAACACCTACTTCTCTCAAGTTGCAGTGCAGGGCAATAAAATAGCAGGATGCTAATAGCCCAAACCATATTTACAACCTTCATCGTTCCATAGTTACAGACAATAAAATGCACCCTTTATACATTCTAAGAAAATTGTCTTCTAAATATATTTTTAAAAAGTTGTACAGATAAGTATTCTGTGTTTTTCCATTGCTTACTGTACTATGTTCAGTACCCGCTGTACTTTCGGTTTAGTAGTGACCTAATTTTATTCTTCAAAATCTCTGGTATAAAAATGTTTTATGAAAAAAATATCCTACCTGGTATTAAGTTACAACAGTTTTCTGGTTAACCCTGAAGAGTTTACTGAAGTCCAGTACAGACGACATTTCCACAGCGACCACCTCTCGCACTTAGGGCTGAAATATGTTGCTGTTGTTATGTAAAAACACATGTAAAAATTTTTTTTTTAAATGGATTTAAATACATTAGGCTACTTATTTTATGCGTATTCCGTATATACTGTATGTGACTATTCTAAAATAAATGTATTTGTAGCAAATTTCTGAATGATACTGCTTCTTCTTCTGTTTAAACTTTTAACCACCCAAATAGCAAGCGAACGTTGAATCGACGTAGATTCAATGTGGAATTCTGACGTTGATTCAATATCAATTTTCTCATCGAGATCACATTGAATCAACATCAGAATACCGACAAATATTGAATAATCATCTAAATTGGTATTTTTTTCACCCAGAGTACACTCACTGCAATGACGTTGTATTTTTATCCATTTTATTACATGTTCAGTAACTAATGTCTAGGCCTACCAACTAGCTGGTAAAGCAACTTATGACATTAGGCAAATTATTTAGGCTACAGTTACTGACATTATCGGCTATACTAACTAGTTCAGTTAGTTAATGGAGTGAGTCAGTGATGGCGACAAACATTAAAACTTTTAAATATCATGTTAAAATTTAACCTCGATTATTCAATATTTACCGATCTCTAAATCTGGCGAATTTCCCGAAAATTTCAGTTATTTAATGTGCTAGCCACAAACTAGCTAGTACAAACACAAGCACGTAACACTGAACAATATATTTTCACCGGTGAAATACAAATTTAATAATAAAATTCTGGAAGTGAGATGCTGAAGGAACCCCAGGCATAGCAAATGTTGACGGGTGGAATCATTTTGACGTTACACCACCTCTTCTGCCTGACATGCGTAGTTTTAAAAAGCCGAAAGAAACCGGAGAAAGGTGTTTACATGCTCCAAAAAATCGAAAGTTTGGCCAAAAAACCAGGGGTGTTAATCGGCTTTCGAAAACACGGATTATGACCTTACATTATCGGATAAAGGTGTTTACATGACCATTTCAGTAACCAGAGTATTGCCATAACCGGGTTCAGATCGGAGTATTAGTGTGCATGTAAACGTACCCAATGCTTGTAGTATCTACTGCATATCTGGCAGCAGCATGGTGGTTTAAGCTCATTTGATACCTTGGACCCTTGATGACTTAAAGCCATTTAGCCAACAAATGTGTTCCATACTGTATTAGCATAATTTACAGCTGAATCTAGTCCCACCCCCCAATTCCCATAGAGATCCATATAAATGCAAAGAGTTTTTGTATCGCTTGTCAGACAACCTGAAAATAAGATATCCAGACTCTGATGATGTTGATAAGTCACAGACATCAGGAAGTCATGGCATGCAAAGGATATGCGACCAAATATTTAAAAATATTACTTTGTTCTACATTATGTTAAACTGACCAATATTTTTTGATGCCTGAAAATAGGGGGGACTATGTACAAAAGGTGCTGTCATTTCTAAACGGTTCATCCGATATGGATGAAAACACCCTCAAATTAAAGCTGACAGTCCACACTTTAACCTTATATTAGTCATTTTATTTGAAATCCAATAAAAAGTATCAATTTCTTTCAAAAACATAAAAAATTCTCAGTGACCCCAAACCTTTGAGCAGTAGTGTATATTAATATTCTACTATTATATTAACATTATACTGTTAGTTATAGTATTATACTAATTAATTATAATTATTCATCCAGGTTCAGGATAGTGCAGCTGCAGACTCAGTGGAGGAAAACAGGTTGAGCCAGAGTCAGGATGCCAGTGCCACCCCAAGTTTTGATTATTTTAAGAGGCCAAAGTCAGAGGACTTTTTTTTAAATTTCCACCCCCAACAAAAGTCTGAAAAATCTGTGGTGCAGAAGGTTTTCTTTTGTAAAGATGGGACGAACAGGAAGTGGCTGTCATATAGTGAAGAGAGCCATGCTTTATTCTGCTCCATTTGTATGGCATTTGCAAGGCCTATAGAGAACAGCCCTTTCATGACTGGAATGGCAGACTGGAAGCACATCCATCAGAGAGTGGAAGAGCATGAGAAGAGCAATATGCATAAAGGTTGTGCTGAGGCTTACTTTCTAAGGTCCTCCAAAAGTGATATTGAGGGGCTGCTCATTGGTAGTCAGATGTCTGCTCATAGAGAGCAAGTGCGCAGAAGGAGGCAAGTGCTAGAGCGCATTACAGATGTTATTAAAGTCATCGGCAAGAGGGGTCTGAGCTACAGAGGCACACAGTCTGAGGCAGCGTATACGCTAGATGATGGCAGTATTGACCATGGCAACTTTTTAGAGATGGTCATTTTGCTGGGAAAGTACGACATCTGTATGAAAGAGCATCTCACTGCCTGCGTAGAGAAAAGCAAAAAACTGCATGAGTCTGGGTCAAGAGGGGGCAGAGGTTCTCTAACCACTCTGTTATCAAAAACTACCATCAGTAACGTCATTACCACCATCCAACACACAATGCAGGCTACCATAGCAAGTCAAATCCAGGAAGCTGGTATGTTTTCCGTCCAGATTGACACTACGCAGGACATCACAACACAAGATCAATGCTCTGTCATAGTCAGATATGTGACAAACGTCATCCATGAGAGGCTTGTGGCTGTGGTGAAATGCGAGGCATCCACAGGACAATACTTTGTCCAGCTACTGAGTGAAGTACTGGAGAACATGAAGCTTGACATTAACAAGTGCATTGGCAATTCCACTGATGGAGCCTCCAGTATGCAAGGCCGGTATAAAGGCTTCTCTGCCCTACTCTCTGCAAAGTCCCCCAATCAAGTGCATGTGTGGTGCTATGCACACATTTTAAACCTGGTTTTGACTGACACAACAGAGAGTGTCTTGGCAAGTGGGTCACTTTTTTGTCTTCTGAACAACATTGCGGTGTTCCTCCGTGAATCTTACCAGAGGATGAACATTTGGGAGAAGGAGAGCAAGGACCCAAGACACCGACGCCTCGCTCCAATTGGAGAGACACGCTGGTGGGCTAAAGACAGTGCCTTGAAGAAGGTCTTTGGAGTTTTTGGAAAGCCAGATGCTGGTCTGTATGTTGATGTCATTCTCACTCTTTCGGCCATACAAGATTAAAAAAAACATCAACGCCACTGCACCGGTCAAGGCACAAGGATACATTGAGGGTCTGCTGAAGTATGAAACCATACTTACAGCTCAGATATTCTTCAGAATATTTGATGTCACCTCACCAGTCTCCAAATATCTTCAAACAAGTGGAATGGACATCCTGTCAGCTCATCGTATGGTTGTATCTACAGAGGAACAGCTGAAAGGAATGGCAAGAGATTTTGAAAATGTCAAGGCAGCTGCAGATACATTTGTTCAGTGGGCCAACAGGAAGGTACAGGAGCAGGATGAGGAAACAGAACTGGAGTTAGAGGCCACTCTGCCACTGAAAAGGGCTCGGAAGAAGAAAACCATGCCTGGAGAGATGGCTCAAGATGAGACTTTTACTCACGCAGAGAGTGCATACAGGATTGATGTCCATAATCAAATTATGGATATAGTTATCGAGAGCATCCATCGGCGATTTCTGAGTAATGGCACTTTGTATGCTGACTTGGCTCTTCTGGACCCTAAAAACTTCAACCAGATAACATCCAATGCCAGTGGTCTTCCACAAACAGCTCTACAAGAACTAAGCAAATGTTTGCTAAAATTTGACAGCAGAGCAACGGTGGCTAATTTACAGAGCGAGCTCACAAGTCTGGCTGAACAGTGGAATAGGCTAAAAAGATCTTGCTTTGAAGAATACACAACCAGGACTATGGAGGACCCCCATTCCTCTGTGCTCTATGCCTCGCACCAGGAGGTCCAACCACCGCAGGCGCTGCCCGGCTAACCTGGTCTACCCACCGCTGTCCTCTCATAAGGAACTCTCAGTGGTGGGTGGACTATGGAACTGCCGGTCAGCCGTCCAGAAAGCTGACTTCATCACTGCATATGCCAAGGTGAAGTCCCTCCACTTCCTGGCTCTCACTGAGACCTGGATCACTCCAGATAACACAGCCACTCCAGCTGCTCTGTCTGCTGGCTACTCCTTCTCCCACACCCCCAGGGCCTCAGGCAGAGGCGGGGGTACTGGTTTGCTCATTTCCACGTCCTGGAAATTCTCTATTCCCACTGTACCCTGCCTGAATATCTCCTCCTTTGAGTTTCATGCAGTCACTGTAACTCACCCATCTGCACTTAACATTGTTGTTCTCTATCGCCCCCCAGGTCCGCTCGGCGCTTTCCTGGATGAACTGGACACTCTCCTGAGCTCCTTCCCTGAGGATGGTACCCCAGTAATCCTACTGGGAGACTTCAACCTCCAACCAGACAGTGCCCAGCTATCCAGTGTCACCTCACAACTCCAGTCCTTTGCCCTCACTCAGTCCCCATCGCCTGCCACCCACAATGGTGGTAACCAACTGGACCTTGTACTCACCAGGAGTTGCGCCATATCTGAACTCACGGTGACCCCCCTCCACGTATCGGACCATTTCTTTATCTCATTTTCTCTCTCCTGCCCACTCTCCCTCAAACACGCTAACAACCCACCCGCTGTTATGTTCAGGAGAAATCTCCGCACCCTCTCTCACTACTTCTGCTCTCTCTGCACTTCCTCCTCCTGCTACCTTTGCTAAAATGCCCATTGATGTTGCCACCTCTGTGTTTAACTCATGCCTCTCTCAGTCTCTCAACTCACTATGCCCTCTTGTCTCCAAACCAGCCCGACTATCACCCCCTTCCCCGTGGCTGACGGATTCTCTCAGATCCAGCAGAACCATGCTACGAGCCACTGAGAGAAAGTGGAGGAAATCCAGATCCCCAGATGACCTGGCCTCCTACCACACTCTGCTGGCAGCCTTCACAGCTGCAACCACATCAGCTAAAACTTAATTTTTCCAGTCTAAAATTGATACATGTCTATCTAACCCACGTAAACTCTTTTCCACCTTCTCCTCCCTGCTCACCCCCCCCTCCACCCCCTTCACCCTCCTCCCTCTCTGCAGATGACTTCCTGACCCACTTTGAGGGGAAGGTGGCCGCGATCCGGAACTCCTTCATGCATCCGGTGACACCCCACATCCCCCATACTGAACCCATCGCTACACTGTCGTCCTTCAAGACTCTGAAGGACTCCGATGTGCTCGAGCTGGTGACGCGCCAGCGCGCAACCACCTGTCCACTAGACCCCATACCTTCAGCAGTCCTCCAGTCTATATCTGCTGAGCTCCTTCGATATCTATCCTCCGTTATTAACACCTCCCTAATCTGTGGCCATGTTCCTGCTGCCTTTAAAACTGCCCGTGTAACCCCACTCCTTAAAAAACCTAGCTTAGATCCCGCTGATGTCAGGAACTACCGTCCTGTATCTCTCTTGCCCTTCCTGTCCAAAACAATTGAACGTGCTGTCCTTAACCAACTGTCTGTTTTTCTCCACCAGAACAACCTGCTTGACCCGCATCAGTCTGGCTTCAGAACCGGCCATTCCACTGAAACTGCTCTCCTGGCTGTGACTGAGGCACTCGCCACTGCTAGAGCCTCCTCCCTCTCCTCTGTTCTGATTCTCCTTGACCTGTCTGCGGCATTCGACACGGTCAACCACAAACTCCTGATCTCCACACTCGCTGAGATGGGCATTTCTGGAACTGCCCTCTCTTGGTTTGTATCGTATCTCACTGATAGATCCTACCAAGTCTCCTGGAAGGGTTCCGTCTCTGCTCCCCGTCCCCTGTCTACAGGAGTCCCGCAGGGATCTGTACTGGGTCCTCTGCTGTTCTCTATGTATACTAAGTCTCTTGGCTCAGTAATCCATTCACATGGCTTCTCATACCATAGCTATGCTGACGATACTCAACTCTTCCTCTCTTTCCCTCCCTCTACCCCACAGGTTAAGGAGAGGATATCTGCTTGTCTGACTGACATCTCTGAGTGGATGGCTACCCATCACCTGAAGCTCAACCTTGACAAGACAGAGCTCCTCTTCATGCCGTACAAGACCTCCCCACTACATGACCTCTCCATCACCGTTGATGGGACCGTGGTGGCTGCCTCCCACTCTGCAAGGAACCTGGGGGTGGTCCTGGACGACCGGCTGGACTTCAAAGAGCACATCAGGGCGACGGCACGGTCCTGCAGGTTCCTCCTGTACAACATCAGGAGGATTCGACCGTACCTGACCACCTACTCCACCCAGCTTCTTGTCCAGACCATGGTCACCTCACGCCTGGACTACTGCAACTCCCTGCTCGCAAGCCTACCGGCCTGCGCCATTCTGCCTCTTCAACTGATCCAGAATGCAGCTGCCCGGCTTGTGTTCAACCTCCCGAAATTTTCCCATGTAATCCCCCTGCTGAGGTCTCTCCACTGGCTGCCAGTTGCAGCCAGGATCAGGTTCAAAGTTCTGACCCTGGCCTACACTGCAGCCAATAGGACAGGCCCCGCCTACCTGCAGGACTTAATCCAGAACTATGTTCCTGCTCGACCACTTCGCTCTTCTACAGCAGGGCGACTGGCACTTCCCCCCCTCCGTGTCAAAGGCTCTCGCTTGTCCCGACTGCGGAGTTTTTCCACATTAGCACCTCAGTGGTGGAATGAACTTCCCATTCCCCTACGTTCTACTCCAACCCTGCCTGCATTCCGTCGAGGCCTGAAGACACACCTCTTCAGACTCCACCTTGACTGATATCCTCACCTAGGAATATAAGTTCCCTGTTCCCTGTGTTTTCCTGTCTGTTTATTATAGTTTATAATAGTATTTGGAATGGTTTATAATAGTATTCGGAATGGTTTATAATAGTATAGTTTATAATAGTATTTGGAATGGAAGTGTGGTGTTGCTGATTTGCCCACAGCTTACTGTGAACTACAGTCAACGTTCATTGCTAGGGATAGCTGCTACATTATGCAAAGGATGTGCTTTGCCTTGTCTGTTCTGCAATGATGATGATGTCTCTGTACGCACTTACTGTACGTCGCTTTGGATAAAAGCGTCTGCTAAATAAATGTAATGTAATGTAATGTAATGGAGGATGGACCTGAAGGAGACGATGAGGTGGAGATGGTGAACAAGAGCTGTTCATCTTGCAAGGACTGCCCAGTGTGTTGCTACCGTATTCTTAGACAGTACAACCTATTGACCGACGCATACCACATCCTGGGCCTTGCTTACAAGTTCCTACTTACCCTGTCAGTCACCCAGGTAGCTTGCGAGCGGAGCTTCTCTACTCTGAAATTCATCAAGAGTAGGCTCAGGGGCAGTCTATCTCAACAGCACCTGGAGGCTTTTATGCTCATGGCTACTGAACGAGAAGTTTTAATGGCCCTGGATAGTGACCTGGTTATAGATGCCGTTGCAGAGAGAAGTGAGCTGCTGCGGAAATTGCTAATTCAATGAGGTAAAAGACTCCTCCTTCTAAGAGCAACACATTCTCCTTGTTAGTGAGTACTCTATGCTAACTATCATACATATATTTTACTCAAGGCTTCAGAACATGAAGGCAGTGTAGTATAATGGTTAAGGAACTGGACTTGTAACTGAAAGGTAGCAGGTTCGATTCCCAGGTAGGACACTGCCGTTGTACCCTTGAGCAAGGTACTTAACCTGAATTGCTTCAGTATATATCCAGCTGTATGAATGGATAAATGTAATAAGAAGTTGTGTAAGTCGCTCTGGATAAGAGCGTCTGCTAAATGCCTATAATGTAATGTAATGTAAATGAAGGGATATTGTTCAATAATCACTTAAATAATTTATATATCTTTTGTTGTCTCTCTTTCACAGGGCCCTCTATTTGTTCCAGTGAGGACTGCCTGTGATGTGTGAGTGACCATGAAGGGATATTGTTCAATAAAAGTGGTGGTATTAAGGGCTGGTGTGTTTGTGTGTGCCTCGACGGGGCGGGGGCGGTGGGCCGGTCTGGGTCAAAAAGTCCAGGGCCATTTTTTAGTCCCAGTCCGTCCCTGCAAAACTGTTCATATTTTTTCTATAAATCCAATCTAGTTTTATTAGCCTAGAAGACCTAACGAACGTCGCAACCGGCGTGATAGAAATCTTGACTAATCAAGTCACAGTTGCGTCTTCTGTCACGTTACACGTTATCACGTTACAAATATAGATAATTAAATGGGCGTGTGAGTATGGTAATTCATAATGATGTGAACGTGCTTCCTAATATATGATCAAGTCTGATTTATCATACATTTACGCTCAGATCTGTAATTTACACAAGTTTGATTAATCACACGTGATAATTTCGTACATAAGCTGGATCCGTCAAATATGCGCTACTTTTTACGACCATCTTGATAAACGAGGCCCAAGATGTTTTCCACATTACTGGAGTTTTAGACAAAGAAAAATGACATACAAAAAATTGAATGACAAATTGAGCACAACTGGTCAGCACAGACTTTCAGTGTGCGTGTTTGGACACCATCAGGCCATTTTGCCTTATTGGCGTTAAAACGCCTCAACTGCTGCCAGTCTTCCACAACTCTGACAACAATGAAACAGCTACTCTGAAACAGAGACAAGAGATTTATCTCATAAGCTGCAGAAAAATCATGTTTATCAAACCTTTTCCTATTAATGGCAGCTTTAACCTACCTTGTGACCCAAGGCGTATTATTAGAAAAACATTCAATACAATATTTAATATAACTGATGCACCGTCTTAGTTGTGATCAGTTGTGATCAGATATTAAGTTTTGGTCCAATTGTCCTTGCAGAGGCAGAGACCTTGACACAAAAATGTCTGCGATAAACGTATAAAACAAATCAATAGTTTTATCACTCCTGGTAGGGCAGGCGACTATTTGATTAGACGACGGTGAGGTGGAAGAGAGGGAACAGTGATGAAAATCCCTGTTAATAATGACAAGTGCATCTGGTGAAGAACGTTGCAAGTCATGAGTGACTCTCGATATTGTATCTCTGGCTAGCTTCCCATTAGCTTATGGAGGAATGTGAACAACTTGGACTTGGAGTGAACTCATGGGGCAGATAGTATGGTCGGCAACTCATTAAAAGCAGATAATATATTCAAATCTCACAATCTTTCCATCGCTGTATGTCCAGGGTGACACCACTGATCATTCACATATACAAACACCTCCCAGCTTTTTTTGGGGGTCTCTGTGTTACATCCGCCGTTTTTCTCCAGTCCACCTCCCTTTCGTTTCCTTGTGTTTCGTGTCATGTTTTTCAGTTCACCCTGTTCATCTCCTGTTTTGATCCTGCCTGTTTAACCTGTCTGTTTGTTCTCATTTTTATTTTAGCCCGTCCAGCCTGTCTTCTGCCTGTCCCAGCCAGGCCTGACCGTCACCTGCCCCGCTTTACTTTGCCCAACCCTGTATCCTGCATTCCCTTTTATTTTGCCCAATTCCTGCCTATTTGCTTGCTTGCCTTTAAATAAATATCTCCCGAGTGGAGTTATACTGAATCTCTGTCTCTGAGTCCTGCGTTTGGGTCCAATCCGATACACTGCCATAACACTCTGTCCATTCTTGGAGCGAAAATTCATCCATTTGTACCCATGACTCCGGTACGTTGTCAGATAACCAGGTCTCTGCTATCCACAGTAGGCTGCTCTGTCAGTCTAAGTGGTCATGCTTCAGGTAGGCCCCCAAATCAGTCACCGTGTTAACCAAGGCACGCACATTCCCCATAATGACAGAGGGTAACACAGGTTTGTAGCCATTTGTTCCGAACACAGACCCTCCTCTGCGGCCTCTTTTCCTGGCCTTGGCCTTCATTTCAGGACGTACCACGTCAGGCTAAACTCAAAATCAGCCTTCTGTGCAAAACCTGAGACTTAACTTTTGTACTACCTTGTTTGTAGTAGTTATACATTGTTTTGATCTCTCACTTTTTTTCAGTAGCAAAGCCTCAGGGGTGGCAACACATTTTTACTGTGGAGAGGATTTATATCTTTTGTATGTGTACCGAGTACCCATCCCCCAGTTCACCATGTCAGATACTGCCCTAATTGATTAATCTGACAGATTATCCGTTTTCCCAAAATAATTTAATGGGGCCTGGGGCAATGGCTGTCTTGTTAAAAACCAACAACAGTGGCCAGTTATCGGTTGATATGATCAATAATGTGCCTCCAGATTGCTGCATCCTGTTAAGGTATCTTTTTCATACCCTACAGCCCACATCAAATACAGTCCATGCTAGTACTGACTGACCAGGAGTTCCATAGGGATGGATGGTTTCAAAGGGAGGGAACTCCCTGCTTTTTCACACAATTATGGCGGTACTTAATGGCTACTCCTGTCTAACCACTGTTATCAGCTTCAGTTACCTTCCAAAGCGTCAGACATCCGCATAACCGTGGTCTTACTTATACATTTACACACCTGAGGCTGATTGGTAATGGTAATGACCTGATGTCATTACCATTACCTGGTCAACTATTTGTAGTGTGTGTTATGGTTCCCGCAGGGGGGACCAAACCCAAATGCAAGACTCAGAGGGCTCAAGGGGAAACTCCACCAGGGAGTACATTTATTGAAAGACATAGGCAGGGGCAAGACTAAACCAGACACGAGGCAGGAACATAGAGGGGTAGTGACGAGGAGGGGGCTATGACGAGAAAGGGGTCAGGAACTAAGGAGGGCTCAGGAACCAGGCTGGGCAGGGACGGCGCTCAGGCTGTGGGGGGGTCAGGAACAAGATGTCACCCAGGCCGTGGGGTCCAGCTTAAGGATGGCACGCCGGCCGTGGGGTCAGGAACGGTTGCAGGGTTCACGCGGATAGCGCAGGGGGCCCACGATGGCACTCTAGCCGTGGGGGTCTGGAAGAAGACGTGACCCAGGCTGTGGGGTCCAGCTTAAGGACGGCACGCCGGCCGTGGGGTCAGGAACGAGGAGGGACAGGAACGAGGAAGCCTGGAGGGACAAGGACAAGGACAAGGCGGTCCATGACAAGACGGTCCATGACACAGGGGTACATAACAGGACAGAACAAGACCACAAACAGGAAACCCAGCTCACAAAACAGACAAGCAACGCAAGACAGTCCGGCCCCGAGCAGAGTGACGGGGCAGACTATATACACGACATAACGAGGACAAAACGAGCAACAGATGGGAGAAGGGTAACGAGGACACGAGAGGAAAACACAATGCAGGTGTGGGGAGTGCAAGACACAAGTAGGAGGGAGAGAGGGAAAACACGGGGTGGACTGTGAGACAAAGGGAAAACCCGGGATGGAACCCAGGTGCCTCACAGTATGCCTGATGCTCAAAATTGTGCCCATAGGGCCCAGTATGTGTTTGTGGTGTAAGCCTTTTTGACAGAGGCTCAATTACCTCTATTTACTGTGATTTACCAGAACCTTTCCTGATAGAAAACTACAAACTGGAATAGTGAATATCAGACATATTTCTTAGCGGCCTTGATATCGCTTCACAACAGGATCAGTGACTTTATATCGTATTACATAAATTCAGACCTACTTTAAAATAATTTTATGAGAAAAAACATACTACCACCCCCACCTCTGTTCCCATTAGAGTATACTCACTTTTTATGTGAAACTACCCACTGCATACAAGCCCCTGTCAGTGTGTGTAAAACATATGCTAATGCTTTGCAGAGCTCGGGCTTTGATAAGACTGGTGAATATGACTGGTGTAAAAAAAAGCTTAATTTAAACATACCTTTCACATAAAAACCAAATGAGAATATTTTACTTTATCCCATTATTTCATGTCATATTTTACCAGTATACGTTACTGTCGCCTAGCACTGTCACCTCACAGCAAGAAGGTACATGGTGAATCCCGGCCAAGGGCCTTTCTGTGTGGAGTTCGCATTTTCTCCCAGTGTCTGTGTTGTTCTCCCAGTACTCCTCCGGGTACTCCCACAGTCCAAAGACATGCAGGTTAGGCGAATTGGAGACTCTAAATTGCCCATAGGTATGAGTGTGTGAGTGAATGGTGTGTGTGCCCTGCGATGGATTGGTGACCTGTCCAGGGTGTATTCCTGCCTCTCGCCCAATGCATGCTGGGATAGGTTCCAGCCTTCTCTGTGACCCTGACCAGGAATAAGTGGGTTAGATAATGGATGGATGGATTGTACCAGTCTTGTGAAAAATAAAACGGAAAGAAAGACAGAATAATAGGCTATGTTATTGTATGACAAATTCTACCAACTGAATTTTTGTCCTGTACTAAAACAGTCATGGATGTAGACTCACTGGAGCTTGTATTTTCTTAATGTTCTGGTATGTCCCCGCTTTGATTTGATGACACTATCATCAACTAATAAATTATAGGGCTGCTGGATGGCTCTTTCGGAACCAGGCTGTGGTGCATGGACGAGCCTCACGGCCATTGTTCGAATCTGGACCGTGCCAGTGCCAACTGTGGCCAGGAGCTCCACAGGGCGATGCACAATTGGCACCTGCGTCACCCAGGATATGGGAGGGTTCAGTCGGACAGGGTCCTGCGATTCATCGCTCTTGCACGACCCCCACTGGCCGAAAGGGCCGCATATGAAAAAGCCGCTGTACTCAAGGAGCAACATGGATCTCAAAGCCGCATATGAAAGGTCCGTCCTCCGATACCTCACCAACAGAAGTAGTGTCATTTTATTGAGAAGCAGGTGCTTACAGATGCAGTTTTACATCTGGCCAAATATCAGGTTTCAAATGTGGTTTCTCAGCACATGGTTGTGCTGTGCTACTGACAAGGTCAATTTCTCCTCCGTATTCTCAGAAATATGAGAACAAAAGCAGGTTGAATAGAGGAGGTGGTGTTTATTTGCCAGGCATTCTGGACAGCTGCTCTTAGAGGCTGTTTTCATCTTCAGTTCTCCTCCATATCATCTGCTTAATAACCGGCCCTTCAAAAGCAATGGAGGCAGACTATTCAGTTCCAGCATCAGTCTGTGCCACCACTGATTTATACATTTTTGTGTGAAGCATCGGAAAGAACGCCTACGCCTTGGACCGCACTGCAACACTGCGGGGGAGGGGAGGGGGTGGAGGAGAGAGAGAAAGAGAGCGGGTGAGAGAGATTCTTCTTATCCTCCTCATTGAAAGACCAATGAGGTGCTTATCTGCAGGGAAGGAAGGGACGTGAGAGAGGGAGAAAAGAGACAAGGTGGGCGTTTGAACGCGGTCATGAAAAAAAGGAAAAAAAGGAACTGCTGCTCTGTTGTGGGGATGGGAGGGGTGCCCACAGCAAATGCATACTATCTCAGTCAGACATTCTCTCACTTAAAACACAATCGCATAGGCATGCATACATACACACTTACACACACATGCTAACAATGCTGCTTATTCTGGGCAGTGCTGTCAAGATGGATTTAGCTTCCGGTGCCTAGGACAAAAAGCTGATAGACCCCATGTAGATTTGCCATGTTCAATGAAAATGACACACAGTTGAGGACCTTGAGTACAGAAAACTCAAAAGTGAGCAATTCTAGGTAAAGGCTCTCCTGAAAACCCCTGCAAATCTTAATTCAGCAGTTAAACCAACTTAACCAGGCTGAATAACCAACAGGACAAGTCATACTAAATTAATTTCTTCTACTTCCTGACAGACGTTTGACTCCACTCAGTTCTTGGTGTCATAACAACAAAATCACATTTTATTTGTTTCTGTCACAGCTTCAAGGCTCACAAGGCTATGTCATACTCCAGTGTGCAGATAGAGTTTCCCTGCTGTCCAATACTGGAGTCAGTTAGAAGGTCAGGCTGTAATCACACTAAATCAGTGGTGCACATCCCCAGTCCTGGAGAGCCAGATGGTGTCCATTTATCACTTCACCTGAGGTCTTAATTGCCAGTTTTAATGCAATTGGGTTTTTTGATTGGGTAAATGTATCCAGTTGGCAAAAGCTGATTGTTGTGTGAGCTTGCATGGACACTTTACCCAAACTGTTTTGATTGAAATCCACAAAGCATATCGCTACATATTGCATAAGTCCTGAACAAATATGCTATGTATAAAATAGTCATCACAAAAAGTATAATATTTATAAAATAAAGTTTTTGAAAAAGCTAAATACGCTCAACAAAATCTGATGTTCATAAAAAACAGCATCTGTATATAAACACCAAAGCAAGAACATTTTTCTTTTTTCATGACATTACATCAAATGGGAAGCCACTAGTGACATTTAATAATGGTCCCATGAATACCAAATGCAGAACATGCAGTGTAAACGTGACAGGAGATTCAATTATTTGTTTCTTCTATGGTCCACAAATATTCCTCAGCATAACACAATACAGTTTCCCTTGCGGTACGTTTTGGCATAAAATATATTGCATGTTGGATCCATCTATGCTGGCTTTAGCAGTCGTCTTGTGCATCCATGGATGAAGTAACACTTTAATGCAAACGTTAGCAATTTTTCCTTGAACATGTAACAAATATGCAATTAATGTGATAATGTGTGTAATGTGATAAGGTGTTTCACATGCTTATCTGTTACGGTTCTGAGTATGAACTGGACCCAAATGCACGACTCAACACACAAGGAATTCCAATAACTCCAATAATTTATTGCTTCAACAATAATTTCTCCTGAAGCATAGGGAGAGAGACAGACATGACAGAAACCAGGTATGGATTAGCAGGGGATCAGCGGGAGCGGGAGAGGCCAGGGACTGGATAGTGGCAGGAATCCGGGCTGGTTGAGCAGAGGAGGAGCGGGGAGCGGGAGACCAGGCAGAGTGGAGTGGCACGAACAGCTGCAGGTTAGCAGAACTGGAGCACCGGCTGGATGCACACACAGCAGCAGGTTGGCAGAACCGCAGCACAGGCAGGATGCGTACACAGCTGTAGATGGGCAGAACTGGAGCACAGGCTGGATGCACACACAGCTGCAGGCTGGTAGACTTGGAGCAGACAAAGTTAGTAATAGCGAGGCAGGACAGAATGAACAGCGTGTTAACGCCGTTCCTGGCGAGAGCTAATTAAAGCTGGACAAGACTGGAAAATAGCGAGTAACGCTGAGTCAGAACAAAAGCTTTTCAGCAGGCAAGACAGGACTAGATACAAAGTATCCACGAGACAAGACCAGGGTATTACTACAAAGAGACTTAACGAACTGGCACAGGACAAAGAACACCGGGTGACTAAATACAACAGTTAACAAGTATCAATTAAGTGCCGCGTGTGAATGTATGCGTGCGTGATTAACGGAGCAGAGAGTGTGCAGAATGCATGCAGAGAGAAGGAAAGGGATAGGCGGATAAAGAGTAGTGGAACAGAGTGACACGAAAGGGAAAACCACGCCCAACCTGCAGCACGAGGGGAAACAAACAGGGATACAAACAACACGAAACGAGAGGAAACAGGTAAAACACGGGACACAAAAGGACGGGAGTGAGAGCATAACACTTATCAGTTGTTATACGCTGGTTTTAATGTGCATGTGTGCTTATGATAAGGGTTATGGCCATTATTCAGAGCTGATAAAGGTGGTCTTATGAAGGCACACGTTCAGTGAACTGAACTGAAAAACTTGATTCCATTCAGGAAGCCTATATATAAATATGTCACGTCCCGTTTCTACGTCTGGTTTTTCCGTTTATATGTATTTTCTATCTGGCCGTCTGTTCCATGTTTTCCCTCTCTCCCTCCATTTTGTGTCTCTACTTCCCCGCACCTGAATTCTGTTTTCTCATCGCACCTGTTCCTAGTTGTTTCTTTGTTAGTTTGGTATTTAGTCTCCTCTGTTTCTGTGTTCTCTGCCAGATTGTTTTGTGCCCTGCATTTGTGCTTGTCTCGGTATGGTCCAGCGTTTTTGATTCCCTGCTCTTCATCCTCCTGATCCCCTGCCCTGATGAATTCCCCGGTTCTGACCCCTGCCTGTTCCTGGACATCACTCTTGCCTACACTGTATTGCACTGATCGCTGGACATTGACCCCTGCCTGGATTTGACTACGTTTCTGCCTGTCCTCTATTGCACTGACCTGTGTTTGTCGACTACGAATAAAGTCTATTCCTATTACTTCTGGTGTCTGCAATTGGTACAGATCAGTTCTCATAATATATATATATATATATATGAAAAAAAGGGGAAAACGCCTTGTGCAGAAACGTGTTTCCATCAAAGAGGTGCTGGTGTCGGCAAGATGAAGAAATATGAAAAAAGAGAGAAAACCAGGGCGAAAATCTGCAATACCCAGTTCCAATGTTCAATCCGCACACTCAAACGAAAAAGTTAAAAGACTGACCTTCAGAGGCAAAAAGTATATAGATGCAAAAAAAGTTTATTAAAAGTTTATTAAAAGGTGGAAAACGTGTTTCGGCGTATCTTCGTCAGGTTCGTTCGAAACGCGCGTATTTCTGATACGCCGAAACGCGTGTCATTCGTTCCACTTTTTAATAAACTTTTTTTGCATCTATATACTTTTTGCCTCTGAAGGTCAGTCTTTTAACTTTTTCGTTTGAGTGTGCAGACTGAACATTGGAGCTGGGTATTGCAGATTTTCGCCCTGGTTTTCTCTCTTTTTTCATATATATATATATATAATATATATAAAACTCTCCTTGCTCTTCCTTAGACTTCAAATAGTCCTGGCAAAGCTTTGAAGTGTTTTTTGGGTGATGAAGGACTCTACCAGCACCAAATTGCAGCTGAATTGAAAGTTTCTAAAGGTGAGATTTTCAGAAACCAATTCACTTTTGTTACGACCTGGTCTGGGGTCCGCTCATAACAAGAAACAAAGGTGATGGGAAATTTACCAAAACTATCTTCAACCCAATCTAGTCTACGAAGGCTTGCCGTACCCCCATGGAGATTTAGATTTCCACCCAGAGTCACCTTCAAAAACAATAAAGGCCAAATAACAAAATGGTGTCCCGATGGAAGGATAACAATCCATGTTCACATTGAGTTCACCCTAACAAACTGGAGTTACTACTATACAGCGAACAAACTAGAAGGGGTAGACGAGAGTTGGAGTCAATTTAAAGCTAACAGGACAGGGTCAAACATTCAAAATTAAATCCACACGGCAAACAAACTAGAAAGGCTAAACGAGAGTCAAATGGAACAAAACAGGGTCAAACACACAAAATCCACTGGCCAAACAAGGGCTAAGGCAAGAGTCGGAGTCGAACTGAATAAAGTGGGGTCAAACACACAAAATCCACTAAGTAATCACAATCCACAAGTACAGAGCAAACCCGAAACGGCCATTCTGATGACGAAACTGAAGAAAAGACACACCCACACACGCAGCGAGAAATACAAAACCTACGACAGAGGGCGATTATTATGCTGTGGGCGCCCCTCCCATCCCCACAACAGAGCCGCAGTGATTCTTTGTCCAAAAAAAGAGGAAAGTAAAACAGGGCATAAATATTAAGAAGAAATAAAGTGAGAAACACAGAAATTAAAATATCAGCAAAGCCACAGTATACCAAGCAATCAGGAAAGTGTACTTTGCATTCAAAAGGCATTTCAGTGTGTTCGTTATTAAGGAATAGTTAACACCATTAAGGAACGTTTCTATGCAGTCACAGGTAAATTTGATATCTTTTGTAAGAGGGTTTCACAATGTTAATATATACATAATCAATAATAAGTGATCTACAACCCAAAAAAAACAACGACATAGGTCACATTATTATAGTTCGAAAAATAGGCTATTTGTTTTGTCCATTTCAATGTGTTATGTGATCCTGCAAAGGGCAGCGTCACCTTGCTTTGTCTCTATATAAGGAGTGTGATCCTGTTTTTGGTGTGTGATTCATCTCCCCTTCATAGCAGAGTGGGTGCACGCAGTTATCCAATATAATTCAATGCTATATTAACTAATCAAATCATAATTCATGTTTGTGAAATAGAGTAAGTCCGAATTTAGTTAACGAGATAATTTGATGCGATACGTTTAAGCGACGTACATGAAACAGGGCCCAGGCCCAAGTCAAAAGAAGAGCAAGGTGTGTTGCATGGCTTTCCCTCCAGTCACCAGACCTTAACCCCATTGAACATCTATGGGAACCCCACTGAGCACCATTTGAAAAGGGAAAAGGCTAAACATATTGTAACATCACAAGACAACCTCTGTAATGGTCTCAAAGAGTGCTGGAATAACGTGGATTCTCAAATTCTGCACAGACTTGTAGAATTAATGACAGACATAATACCAGCTGTGTGTTTCGACTTGTGTTAGTAAAGAAATTATGCAATCTTGCTTCAGATATATGAACTGAGTATAAATTTTGTGTTAGTTTTTGATGAATGATGAAAACAAGCAGATCTTGGCAGTGTCCTCAGGCTTTTGGATCCCACTGTACGTATATAGGCCTGCACATAAGGGGTTGGGGAAGCTTTCATGGGCCCTGTCACTGGCTCGAGCCCAAGAGAGAATTGCCAACCCGGTCCTCAATGGTAATTCCCCCCCACGGTCTGCGATAGCAATTCCACCAACCCAGAACCCCCTCCCCCTTTAGCAATCTCAATTTGTCATATATGTATATACAGTGAGCAGCATAATTCATTGGACAGTGACACATTTTTTGTTATTTTGGTTCTGTACTCTAGCACTTTGAATTTGAAAGGATACAATATCGGATGAACCCTTTAGAAATTATGTACAAAAGGTTCTATAAATTCTAAACGGTTCATTAAACAGTCTGCACTTCAACCTCATTAGGTATGGTTGTGAAACCCAATCATCACCATTCATACCTTATATTATACCTTCATACACCCTCCAGGCTTCATACACGATTCACTTTTTACCTTTATACCATATACACCTTTTCAGATAATTGACCTTTTATTGCCAAAAAAATGAATGGGAGTCAATGGGCATATTTTGAAAACCAAAGCAATAGAATGTGGATGCTGTAACATATTGTAATGCTTATGACATCACAATGCCTTCCTTGACAACACAGTTATGACCTAACAATACTATCCCAGATGATTTGACATTACCTTTTTGTGCCTTCATCACAATGCATTACTTCTTTGTATCACATCCAGGTTCCTTAGACTACTTACCACAAAATACATCACCATATTTTAACACTTTCACCTGCTTTAGATCCCTTTATACCGCATTACCACGTCATACCATTTCCATCTTTTATTTACCACCTCACACTATACCATATGATATTACCATCTTTCTATACCATTTCCAGCAATTGATACACTAGAACCTTAAAGGGTTCTCCAGCTTGTCCCTGTGGGGGACCCTTTTTAGGTTCTAGGTAGAACCTACTTACTGTGAAGGGTTTTACCGATAACCTTTTTTCTTTGAATGGTTCTACCTAGAAGCCTCTATGAAGGGTTCGGGTTAGAACCATTTAATCATCTAATGGTTCTACCTAGAACCCTCTGTTAAAGGGTTCTTGGTAGAACCCTCTGAGGTCCCTCTGTGAAGGGTTCTATCGCTAACCTTTTTTCTTTGAATGGTTCTACCTAGAACCCTCCAAGAAGGATTCTGCCCATAACCCTTCTGTCTTCTGTTCTACCAAGAACCGTCTACAAAGGGTTCTACCTATAACCCTTTCATTTTGAATGGTTCTACCTAGAACCCTCTTTGAAGTGTTCTGCTTAGAACCATTTTAGCTTCTAATGGTTCTACCTAGAACCATTTATAATCTTGAGACTCTCCATATCTTTTGGTGTATGATCATTATTTTGGTTATTACGTAGTTCTTTAATGTATATTATTGGCAGTAGGCAGTAATTTTACAAAGGCATGTCCAATTCCCCATGTACATAGAATAGCAAGCACACAGTTTTATTTAGCAAACAATTTTATTTAGAAATCTAGGATGGTTGTTAGATGAGGTGGGGGAAGCCCTATGAGGTAAGAGGGAGGAGCAATCAGGATGAGAAAGGTGATGTAGATCCAGTAGAAATGGGTCACAGGTGCGAGCAGGAGCAACATGACCAAGAGGTCTAGGCACTTCAGGGTGTCTTCAGAAATTGGGTGACCTCTGGCAGTAGAGACATAGAGAGAGAAAAGAGATGGTTAGTGTCAAAGACTACTCTGTACACCAGATTAATTTAAAAACACAAAAAGTTGACCCATTTCAGTTGAGTTTAACATCAGAAAGCTTTGAAAAATGTTGTTGAATGAAAAGTCAGCACTGAATAAAAAAATGGAGATAAATGCAAGATACGGTGTGCAGAAGTACTTCTCTTTTCTAAACTCCTCAAAAAAAGTTCGGAAACGTTATTTCGGTCGATTATTCCTCCCCTTTAATAATACCAATTGGTATTGTTTTTTATATAGTTGGAAAGCCTGATTAGTCACCTTTACAACGAGGTACAACTTGTAAGGATCATGCATTCGTGGAATGAGCAACACAGCTAACCGTGTGGGTAGCGGCCCAAAAAAATGTGCCAAAATCCCCTGCAATATTCTTCTGTTGGTATTCACTCTCGTTTTGAGCTTCAAGTGCTGGCAGGTGTATGCCAGTCAGATTGCTGCACAGATCGCATGACACCTTTCAATGGGGCAGTGTCATGGTGTGGGGCGGTATCTCTCTCACAGGCAAAACAGAACTTGTCATCATTGAAGGCAATCTCAATGCAGTGAGATATCGGAATGAGATTCTGGAGCCAGTGGCGATCCCATATCTCCAGAATCTGGGACCTAACTCCATCCTCCAGGATGACAACGCTCGCCCCCACAGAGCCAGGATCATCACAGAGTACCTCCAGAATTTGGGAGTGGAGAGGATGGAATGGCCTGCCGTGAGTCCAGACCTCAACCCAATTGAACACCTGTGGGATCAGCTTGGGCATGCTGTACGTGCCAGAGTGACCAACGCAACCATGTTGGCTGACTTGCGGCAAATCCTGGTTGAGGAATGGGATGCCATCCCACAGCAGTGTGTGACCAGGCTGGTGACCAGCATGAGGAGGAGGTGCCAAGCTGTTGTGACTGCGTATGGATCTTCCACACGCTACTGAGGTCCCTGACAGTGTAAAATGAATAAAGTGTAAAAATGGCCAATATGTGTTGTTTTTTCCTTATTACTGTGGGAGAGTGCAATCATCCAATCCACCAAGCAACTCAAAACGAGAGTGAATACCAACAGAAGAATATTGCAGGGGATTTTGGCACATTTTTTTGGGCCGCTACCCACACGGTTAGCTGTGTTGCTCATTCCACGATCCTTACAAGTTGTACCTCGTTGTAAAGGTGACTAATCAGGCTTTCCAGAGATATAAAATACAATACCAATTGGTATTATTAAAGGGGAGGAATAATCGACCGAAATAACGTTTCCGAACTTTTTTTGAGGAGTTTATATATCTGACTGTATCCTTCAAGCACCCATACTACAATAACCAGGTGTGCAAATACTTTTTTTTTTATCAAGAGTTTAACATCAGTGAAATGCTATTTAACCTATTTTTTCCATATGAAACTTGATAACATCCTCAACATAGGGGATGTGAACATGTGAAACTGGAAAAAAAAAATCTGTAAAGTGCACAAGTGCTGGAAATAGATAAGCAAGCCACTGGCACACCTCCTGGCTTGTCCAGTTGGTAAAAGAATCCATGTCTCTAAAAAATATAAAGCAGGAAACAAACAATAGCATTAAATTTAAAAAATGCACCTTGAACCACAATTCTTAAGCTACCCAAGAGATATATATTAATATATATATATATAATATACATACAATTTACCTTTTATCCAGAAAACATAACCTTCTGTCAAGTTGAAAATCCGTTTCTCAGTCTGTTTCTCTGAAAGTCCAGCTGGAGTTGTACCTAGACCAGGGATGTCAAACTCATTCCATCGAGGGCCGAGTGTATGCAGGTTTTTGTTCCAACTGTGCCCTACACCAGCTGATTTCACTAATTAGCTCAGCTCTTCAACCAAAGAGGTGAACTAATTAGTGGAATCAGCTGGTGTAGAGCATGGTTAGTAAAAAACTTGCATATACTGTGCCCTCGATGGAACGAGTTTGACACCGCTGCCCTAGACCTATTTCTGTTTGCAGATATGAAAGGACTCTGATAAGCTATGTGGAGCCTGCACCATATTGCTTTGACCTATCAATTTCTTTCTGCAAACATGAATGGAACTGGACTTGTAACCGAAAGGTTGCAGGTTCGATTCCCAGGTAGGACACTGCCGTTGTACCCTTGAGCAAGGTACTTAACCTGAATTGCTTCAGTATATATCCAGCTGTATAAATGGATACATGTAATAAGAAGTTGTGTAAGTCGCTCTGGATAAGAGCGTCTGCTAAATGCCTATAATGTAATGTAATGAATGGGCCAAAATGGGTGTTTCTGGCCTTTTTTTTTACGACTGGTTGACGTTGAAAACTCACACCCAGATGGTGAAGTACGCATGGGCTACTCCTGATTGGTCTAAATGCTACGAATGGGCACGCACATGGACACACGACGGACACACGTCACGTATAGAAGTGGCTGCACCGCTTAAAAAGGCCAAATGCCATTTTGGCATATACGTATATACGTATGTATTTTTTCATGAGGGGTATATATGTATTTTTTTAAGGTATTCTGTTTTTAATTAACAAAGATTTTTCCTTTTGCAACCCTGTATTCAGCTACACTACAATCATCATCATCAGTTAATTTTACCCTATTGCCCATGTTGGGATTTGAACCAGCAGGTTACCAGGCTACAGTCTTAACCTCTAGGCTACAATACAATAATCTGTTTTCAAAGCACTAGTGATCCAATACAATGTACCTCCACTGACTGCCTTGTACACATTTAGCATAGATATGTCTTGAGTCAAATTGAGCCAAGCTGTGAACAGCTCAATTTGTATTGCTGCAGATTGTAGTGCCCTTTGGTAAAAATGCCTGATTTATTGGACTTTATCAATGAATTAAACTCTTCAACAAATGTCATTACAAAATTAACCATAATATTTTGGATGAAATTATGACAAATATACCAAGTAAGGCAGAATATGTAGCTACACTTAAAGGATAAAGGAGATCCTGGATACATGTACAAACATTCACAAATACACTTTAAAATATTGGGAAACATTTCTTTTTGAGGGTAAGAATGAGATCCTGACATTATTCATATTTATTTAGTATTTCATTCATATGTTTTCAATAATTCAGTATGTATAATGTTCATTAATAGAACACTGTTCTCATTCTTACTTGCTACATTCTAAGTTGAACTCAGACTTGGGTTCAGTCTTTGACAGTCAAACATTTGTTGCCCAGAGTTGAGGTGACAGTGGCTCAGTAAATTAAGGAACAGGCCTAGTAACCACAAGATTGCATGTTCGATTCCCACCTGGTAATGCACTGCCACTGTGTGTAAGTGTCATTATTATTTTAAAAATGGCTTATTTGGGTTTGTGTGTGATTTTTTACTAGGCTCGTTTGCCACCTAAATGGACCTGTAGCATAGAAGTTCAAATCGCACTGCATCCCGAATAGAATTTTGCGTTTTAAACATCTTTAAACAATGCCTACTTGAAATGGTTGATCCTCTATAAACATGTCTGGAAATGTTTAAACCATGAAATAAATTCTGAGATGTAGATTGAATTTGAATGTAAGACCTGTCACTCAGTTCTGTTTACTAATCACTATGCTACTGATCTAAGACCTCATGCAAGTCAACCAAACCCAAAATCCCAAAGCCTACAAAACAACACATTTAATACAGTTGAATTCACAATTAGATTTGATTCCCACCAGCTGGGAAACTAACATGGAATGTTGAGTTAGTCCTGTTCCTTAATCACAGAGCCACTGTCACTCAAACTCTGATGGACAAATGTTAGCCCTTCAACCCAAGTCTGAGTAAGAGCAATGGTCTGACTGAAGAATGGTCTTTCTCATGTGTGCTAAGATAACCATTTTTAAGATAAGCCGTGGGAAATGGAATATGGGATGCTCTGAGTGTGCTGTATGTGTAGACTCAGAGCATTCCATTCCATATTCCATGCCACATTTTTACCACACCGCCTGTCATAGCACACAGCGCACTGGAGTAAGAGCCTGAAAATTGTACCCAAAGTGTTCTAAAATGGATGCTGTATATCACATTACTGACGAAGCATCTAGGCTAATGTTAAAGTTTAAACACTGATGTACATTAACATTGACACCTATTTAAAATGAAGACAAAATAATATTTTTTGCAATATATGATAAAATAGTAAAAGATTGTTCTATGTAGAACCCTTTCACCTTCCAAAGAGTTCCTTAAGAACCATTTTTTCCAAAAGGGTTCTTCAGTTGAAAAGGGTTCTAGACAGACCCTTTGCCTTACTAAGAACCCTTGAAAAATCCTTCCTTCTAAAAAGGGTTCTTTGGAAGAAAACGGTTCTATATAACGATTCTCCCTCTGCTAAGAACCCTTTTGGAACCCTTTTTTTTTTTTTTTGAGTGTACCACTGCCAAGACAACAACACCTACAATTTCTCTAGGAATCGTTAATCTAGTTGTCATTGTGTCCTTTCGAACTCAAAGTTCTAGAGTACAGAATCAAAATAACAAAAAATGTGTCACTGTCCAATGAATTATGGTGCTCACTGTACATACTGTGTATGATCTGAAACTGAAGCACAAACTATATCATTATTTCAGTTATGGCATCTTATTGTCTATCCACCTCCTCCACAATGTCCTATATATGGAGGTGCTTTCTCTCTGTATTTGGTGCAAACATCATCTGTTCACACCAAATAAAAGCAGGGGGGGGTCAGGGGCTCAAATTGAAAGCAACACCCCCCCAACCCCACCCCCTCCAACAATCATACTCACACAGTGTTAGTACAGTCGTAATACCTTTTGGGTTATTTTTTTCATGTGGTAAATATGGATTTGTTCTTGCTTGATAGACTGTTTCACCTTCACAACAGCATCAGTTATAAACAGCCAGCCTCATCTTATTGGTTGTTACTATTCACTAACAATCTGCTACTCTGAATCCAGTCACTAACGATCTCAGGCACTCTGAAACCAGGGCAGTCTACAGTTAATTACCCCTTTAAACGTGTTACATTTCTGAAAGGTAGCCCAAGGGAACAAGCAACGGAAGAGCCCATAAAATAAATAAGTAATTAGACAATTAATAATTTTTTATTGTAATTATTTTTTTAAAATAAGAACTAATTTAAATCTCCAGATTTTTTGCAAGGCTAATTAAACAGCAAACTGTTTCAGTCAACAACAAGTCAACCAAACAGGTTTAAGATGATTATTTATTTATTAAATATACAAACAGGATATAGAAAAGGAAACAAAAATAGAACTCATACAGCCATGAGAGAGAGAGAGAGAGAGAGAGAGAGAGAGAGAGAGAGAGAGAGAGAGAGAGAGAAGCCAGACCCTGCAAGAGAAATTTTCTTTCAACTTAAGTGCAATAGGAACAAAATATAACAAAGAAAGCAATAATAGAACACACACTACCACCACTAAACAAAGAGAAAGAGAAGTCTTCATCTTCGCTTCAAAACATAGCCTAACTCAAAATGAAAAATCACCCAGCAGGGATTGAGGGTGCTGATCCTGATTGGATGATGCTGAGTTGTAGCACTGAAGGTTAATTTATCGCAAGGAATAGCTAATCTAAAGAATGACAAAATTACCATTTGATGCAAAGCATAACACTACAATGTGACAAGTCCATGTGACAAAGCAAGCCAACAATGGCACTTATCAAGTTTTCTCAGATACCATACAAAGCAAAAACGTGTGTCCTTATTAAATATGCAATTTCATGTAAACTCATTGATGGGAGAAAAAAAATTATCTTATTAAAATGGCTTCTTTTTATTGGACATGTTCTCTGATTTACAAGAAAGGCATCTTGTGGAAAAACATGGCCATTCCAGATTCTAGAATGGTTTTCTAAAATATGCTCAGGATTTATCAGAGACAAAGGGTGTTTCTCAATGTCTGTACTTGCGGACTTGTGTGACGTAATATTTAACGGCCCAAGTGCTCTTCTAAGTAAGCTAGGGTGCATCGGATTCATCCTCGGCCAACAAGAAATATCCCTCCCTTCATTAATTGCGTGATGGAGGACGAGATCGGGCAGACTCACAACTGTAAGTTTTTAGTTCTGTCATTTCACCAATACATGTGACTAAAATCTGTCTAAGAATGAAAATGAGGTGAAAAATTTGTGTCACAATAGCTGAATGTTGACTCATTTTGAACTTATAATGTAACTAAAATAAGTTAAATACGACTTTGGGAAAGAGGAGGCTCTGCTAACTAGTAACGTTAGCCAGTAACTTAGCTACCTTACTACCTGAACGTTAGCCTGTGTTGTAATGGCCGCGCATGAACTTGAGTCAAGCGGAGTTGTAGCCTATGCTAGAGAAAACACTAGGTATATGTTAGCTGGTTCAGAGAGCAAAGTTTTATTAGGAACGGTTTGGGTAAGATTTTTTGTGAGTTAGGCGAGCCTGCCTCATGCAAACGTACTTGCATGTTGCAGTAATCGCTAGGTAAAGGTAGCTACTGGGTGATTGTAAATCAAGCAACATAAATACATTAACTTGGCTGACTACCCAACTTGCACAAGAGCGGACGAAAGAGACGCTTTGTTCACTTTCATATTCGATGTAGGCTGCAATTTCTCTACAATTGCAACGAAACCATACCACAAACCATATTGTTTGCTGGCTTGGTAATGGAAATGTCTTTAGGGAGTGCAGAGGAAACCAGGGCCCTCATTCAATGGAGGGGGGAAAACGAGGCCCTTTTTTTGTGGAACTCCACAGTGGTTGGATGGGAGTGAGTAACATAAACCTCATTAACGTTTTAAGTAATGTAAACACTGACAGTTGGCCTGAGCCTCACAGTACATTTCCTAAAGTACAAATCCACATTTTTGCTATATCATATACATGGCCTTTGGCCACAGCTGTATGCTACATGACCCAAGAGAGCAAGGAAAGCCATAGAATGTCTCATTAATGTTATTCAACTAATTTGCATAGATGCTTCGCAGTCTTTGTTGTCTCCAGTGTTTTTGTGAAGGACACATGCCTCCCCGTCACTGTGAAGCAGGCAAAGAAAAAATGGCAAAATTTAAAGGACAACTACATGGTAATCTAACAAACTTTTTTGTGCATCATGAATGTCATCATGTAAATGTTAACAGAAAAAGTATTGAGCGTATTCTGTTTGGCCTGTAGTAGTTCAGTGAAGCCTTTGCTCTGTCTTCAGGACCTGAGGGACCCCCCAACTGGAAAGGGTGCAGAAGGGGGAGGGGTCACTGCTGCCACCTGGCAGTGGTAAAGTTTAATGGATGCCAGCACTCCATCAGTCCTCCGTTGGTGGTAGCGGCAAACATTTGGCCCACTGCTGGTGGAGTTGTGCTCCCTCCCTCTCCTGCCCCAGCACAGGAGAGGCCGAAGTCTGGAGTGCGAAAGAGGGCGCCAGAGAGGGTCATCAACCTTTTGAGGGAGCAGGCCATTCGGGAAGAGGAGAGAGAGAGAGAGAGGCAGTGGAGATGGATGAGGCAAGTGAGAGAGCTGCTGCAGCAAGGGCGGAGCGTTACTTAAACCTTTTTGAGAAATTAATGAACAAGTTGTAATTCATTTATTTTTTAACTTCACGTTAATGTCGACTTAAGTACATATGATTTTTAAATGGTTTAAACACCTGTATAATGTTATTAAAAAGTTATTTTTCCTTCTACAATATGTAATGAGCTTCATTTAGGGTAAAGAAAAGCAGAATTGGGAATTTAAATGATTCTTTTAAAAACAAGTGTTGTGTCTGTTAAAAAGATGCTGGTTAACACATGTAAAAGGAAGACAAATACCAGGTGATTTCTTTTGAAAAGATATATTGGGTAGGACATGAAAGCACCAGGTAATAACAGGTTCAGTGTGATGTCATTTACACATTCAATGTAACAAAATACATTATGCTCTGATCATAAGGAGTAGAAATTATGTCCTGATCTAAGTAACAAGATTTGATGCCCTTGGCGCGCAGATTGCTGCCAGACTCTGCAGCAGTGTCCTCGTCTCCCTCTTCTTCATCCTCTGTTGCTTCTTCATCCTCTGTCCTCATTGGAAATGTCTCCAGGTCATCATGAGCAGACAGGCAGAGGTTGTGAAGGATGCAGCAGGCAGTGGCAACTTTTGGGGCAAATATGAGCCGCACCTCTAGTGCCCAAAGAAAAATAGCTCTCCAGCGGGTCTTCATCCTACCAAAGGCTCGCTCAATTATACAGCGAGCCTTCACATGGTGGGCATTGAACCGTGCCTCGACTCTTCCTGAATGAAAGAAAAAATATAAACTATTATTACATGCATTTTATGTGCAAGTGAGGTTTAACATGCTATACATAAAAAATAATGTGCAAGACATAAGAATGGAAGGGAAAAAAAACCCTTATAAGAATAAAATAAGAGCAAAAACAACGTGCACAATACACACAAGAAGATATGCAGAATACACACAAAGCACAAGTCGGTGAAACTGCCTAAGTGACTGCCCAAGTTTTGATATCCTTTTATACCCAATCATGACAGCATCACCTGTTTCTGTGGAATGTTCCAAACAGGTGTTTTTTTTTGAGGATAAAGACCATTTTTATACACTGGGGAGCGCCGTAACACTCGGGCATCATGGACTGACCCCTTTTGCCCAATGTATGTTTTCAGGAAGTGTCCTTTGCTGTCGCAGATGCCCTGCAATATAATGGAGGGGAAGAGCTTCCTGTTCATGTAGCTCATTTTCTGTGGTTCTGCAGATGGACGAATCCGTATATGGCAGCCGTCGATGGCCCCAACCGCATGTCGGAAGGCAACATGCCCTGACTGTTGAGCAAACCTGAGGAAGTGGATGAACCTGTGGAGGATGCCCAGGAGCAGCTCAATCATCCGGTGGACAGAGCGGCAGACTGTGGGCAAGGGAATAGAAAATTTGTCTGCCACAACCCGGTAGGAAGCACCACAAGCGAGCCAATACAGCAGGAGAAATATTTCCATTTCGTGGCTCCAGTCATGCATCTTCTCTCGAGGGAGAATATTAAAGAGCACATGTATGGCATTTTGGCCAAGCCTAAAGGCAGGCCTCATATCCGCCCTTGACTGGAAGACCTGCAGGATGGGGACACTTCCATTCACCTCAACATATCTCCGCAGTGGCCTTTGTTCCTGGATATTGACAGAAAGATTTGATCAATTATTGTTATGTACAAAAACGTATACTTCCCATAAGCTGTTAAGTATATATACTGTATATGTCAACGTATTTGTCTGTACTGTATAACCTGTGTGTCTTATAGGCTGCATATGTGCCCTACATAAATATTGGGACAAGGAAGCATGTTCTCATTTGTGCCTATGTTCCTAAAGTTCCGATGAGAAATCAATCCATTAATATCAGGTTGAAGTACAGATTCATCTGTTTTTAGACACTATTTGTATACAAATTTGGATTGACTATTCTGAAATTATGGTGACTATGTTTGAGGTATTGGGACAAATTAAAAGATAATGTGAAATTAAGTGGAGTTAAGGCTACTTAATTTCTCACACACACACTTACACGGCCAAGCAGTGCTTGAATGGCAAGACGCCTTGAGCTCTTCCTCCACCTCCTCCTGACAGCCCTTTGTCGAGTGGAACGCTGCAATTCTGCTGCTCCCTCTCCATATATAAGGCCCCAGCAATTATAGCTGCGATCAGTGCATTTCACTCCATCACAAAATGTGAAATGCGTAGTTCAGGTGAGTTTTGTAAAGGGCTTTTCACATTTTTGTAGCGGTTCCGTTTACGGAGAACCAGATGCGACAGGAAGGGGGGGTTCAGACAAGTCACCCACTTAAGTGAGGACCACAAGGGGGCGAGAAACCCGCGAACGGGACAGAAATAAAAGCGAAGAAAACTCCCGGCATATAGCCAAACACAAAATCAACCCAGAAAAGCGGGCGAAACTCAAAGATCAGAGTAGAGAAAGACACAAAATTCCCCGAGCTCAAATACTAGAGTTAACAACGAGGAATGCAGAAACAGAAAAGAACATCTCTGGCACGTAAAACTATAACGGCCGAAATGAAGAGGTGAACAAACCAAGAAAGGAAAAAATACTTCTCGCTCTCGAGTCAAAGAGAGAGCACCAAAACAGAAAAGCAAAGAAAAGAAAAGCAACAAAGGTAACTCAGAAGGTCTGAGAGAACAGTACGGAATAAGAAAGGAACAGAAAAGGCACAAGAGGAAACAAAATCCTATATGAAGCTCTAACGCGACTAAAGCAAGTCCCACGTAATCATTTATTTATTTATTTATTTCGGCACGCATACAGTCACACTTCATCACAATTTCTGTAATATGCCCTGAACAAACACAGTACCTGCCGAAAAGGGATACGGGAAAAAGCAGACTGCTTATCAAGGTCCCGCCCCAATTCCCAAATCAAATTTGAATGTTCACATTATACATTGTTTAAAACAGATTGTTTCATATCACAACAGCATAGCTGAATTTGCTTTATAACAAAACAGTCCGAGAGAAAAAAATAATAATAATAATAATAAAGTCCAAATAAGTTGAATTTGAATGTACATATCATACATTAGTCAAAACAATTTGTTTCATTTTACAACAGCAAACAGTCCAGAATATTGTTCAGATAATGTCCAAATAAATGTGTCCGTTTCTTCGTTATTATGATGAATGAATGGCCTTGGCTAGCTCCGGACCAACGCTAACAAAGTAATTGTTGAAACTATCTACTATCACCTCATTATCTTCTTCCCTCCTGTTGTTTATATTGAAATGGCCAGGGAATGTCCGCTTTGCATTTCGCCAAGAGACAGAATTTATTATATTCCAGAGATTTCTAGTTTCTGTTTTCTGTTAGTAACTTGTCATAATAATCTTTCTTATGTTTCCTCAGCAAATATGTCACTCTGTTTCTGAAACGTTTGTATTTTGCATATTATGTTATGCATTGTACACTCCTGTCCTTTATAAACTGTTTATATAAGCTGTTTTTATTTTTTTTCTGCAGGCATTCGCGATGGTCTTAGTAAACCAAGGCCTCTTTTCCTTGGCTTTGTTATCCTTGCTCGAAGTTTTGACTACCGGGCAGTGTTATCATATAGTGAATTTATTGTGTTTAAGAAGGCCTCATACTCTTTGTTTGTGTCCCTTTCAGTAAATACATCATTCCACTTTTGTTTCATCATATCTTGTTCAAGATCTTTGAGTCTCTTTTCATTCATGAAAACATTTCTCTTACAGAGCGCCACTACTGTGGAACACCCTACCAAAACTTATAAGGGAATCAGACACTGTCTCAATATTTAAGTCTAGATTAAAAACGCACCTCTATGATCAGGCTTATAATGAGCTATAGTCTGGAGACAGGACCAGAGAAGCATTTAGCCATAGAGTAATGTGGGGTGGCATCCTTTCCTTACTGTCACCTGTCAACAGCTGTGACCCCATCTTCCTGGGCTGGCTCTTGATAGGTGGGTAGGACTGTTTTCCCTCTCATGACTGCATGGTTCCTCAAACTCTGTCTTCATAGCTATGCAGCCATAGATTACTCCTGGCGGGGGCACCTGTCCAACCCTCCCACCCCTTCCCCACCCCCCACCCCTCCAGTTGGTGCTCCTGCTGCTCTATTACACTTCCCCTAACTGTTTTCTCTCTCTCTTTTTTTCACATTCTGCCGGCGGGGCTTATGCCCCGCATCTCGAGAGTTGCTGTCCGGCTTCCTGTCCGTTGCCGCTTGCCCCTCCCTCCTTACCACCGCTGCCAGCTGCTCCCGCCGCCATCGGCGCCCGGTTCCCCACCATCACTGCCGCCACATCTGGACTGTCATCTAGCTGCTGCAAATTGTATTATCATGGACATTGGCTGTTTTGACCATGTTGGTCCTTAAGCCCTAGACCCTGAGCCGACCAGAGGAGGATGGGTTCCCCCATTGAGTCTGGTTCCTTCCAAGGTTTCTTCCTAGTTACACCAGGGAGTTTTTCCTTGCCACTGTTGCCTTTGGCTTGCTCTTGTGGGGAGTTTAGGCTGGGTTTTGCTGTTTTGCTGTGAAGTGCATTGTGACAACTTGTTGTGAAATGCGCTATATAAATAAATATTGATTGATTGATTGATTGATTTCTCTGTTTCATTTTTGCAAGTGTTTCCCCCAGGCAATTGCTGAATAAATCTATTTTTGAACTGGGTGCTCTGTAAACACAGCATATAACAGTTTTTTTACCTTTCAGCATTGAAATTCAATTGTTACACACTCCATTACATTTTCAACGACAATTGACATTCTTTCCAGTATCTCAAAATTTATGCTCTCATCAATAAACAGGGCAACCCCTCCACCAGATTTGTTACTTCTGCTCTTACACACAAAATTATACCCTTCAAGGTGGAAGTCCATTCATTTCTCATCGTTAATCAAGTTTCCGACACTGCAATGATGTTGAAAGGTTTAGCAAATGTCAATAGATAATCCTGTATCTGGTCAAAGTTGGCGTATAAACTCCTGCTATTGAATTGGATTATTGACAGCTTTCCATCCATGCTAAAGTCCTCGTTGAACTGTCTTCCAAGTAATATCCACATTTGTTTATTCCATTATAATAAAAGTGTCTGTCCGGATCAACTTCTTCATTCGGGTCTTTTGATCTTTGATGCTGGTTAGATGTCATACTCACTTTTTCATAATCAGCAATTATATCCACCAATTCATTCATTTTAATCAGTGAAGCTTTTCTTTTTGGTTGAACTGAATTCATGGAGTTTTCACGTAGTTTTCACGTACCTTACTGGTCAAATTTCTCCAGCTCCTCCAACGCCCTGATCAGCACCGGTCTGGTATTTTCTGGAGATGACCCATTGGGTTTGATATAGATTTTACAGTTCGCCGTCCAAGTGTTTTGTAATTTTTTTTCTTTCTTCAGTTGACAAGCTTTCCAAGCGATGGTAGCGTTTACTTTGCTGAGATTTTCGTTGATAAACACGTTGGATCCTTTCAGCTTTTTACCCTGCTTCAGCAGAGCAACTTTGTGTTTCCTGCTTGTGAATCTCAGCACCACTGCCCGGGTTTCGTTGTCACGGCCTCCGTTAACTTTTTTCTTGGGAAGCAGATGGCAAGAATCCACATTGTCGAGATCCATGTCGATGTTTTTGGAGTTTAGAAACTCCGCCACCTGCACTTCCACAGATTGGATGTCTGCCTCGTCTGGCTCCTCATGGGCCCCCGCTTTCGCCCTGGCATAGCTCCTGGGTTTAATCTTGAGACCTGTGATGATCACATCATTGAGCTTCCCGTGCTGTTCAAGCTCCTCCACGCTGATGGTCAGACACTTTATCAGCTGGTCTTTCTTGACATTTTCCTCTTTGAGGTTTCGGAACTCCTTCATTAAGTCGTTCAGTTGGCCCTTGATACCATCAAGGCTTTCCATGATTGCTGAAGTCCGGTAGATTGGACTGGCTCGATTTGCCTGTCTTGTCTGTCTTGCCCATTTTCTTGATTCAGTGGTTTTTTTAAGGATTTGCTATATGGTTTTCTACCGCCAGCTGTACCGCCAGTACAGCCTGATATTGTTTCGCTGAGCTTATCATGAAGTAAAGCTTTAAGATGAAGTGGTCGCTTGTTCCTATACCGATACCTGGCTTAGTGTAAAGGCGAGTTGACACCAAAGCACCGGAAGAGGGAAGTGAGGCGAGAAAACACCTGAAACAGGTGAGCAAATAGATTGCCGAGAAAAAAGAAACACACGGCACGGGAGCGGACCCGGAGCTGCGAGAAACCCTAAGCAGTGATAATTTTTCCCGGTCTTGGCTCCTGATAGCCAACACATGGTCACACACCTGAAAATCTGCGCTTGTTAATGCTGTCTGATGCGCCTTCTGATTAACACGGGAGCCCGGTAATTTCAAACTAACACCTGTAACTCACCGGTCCGCTGGCCTGTTAAATGATGTTAACAATAAGGCTGTACAATGATATAGAAAAGATACAGACGTGGAGGTTCTTTTGACTTTATTATCAATATAACAATGAAAAGTGAAATTAGTGTGTTGCCGTAACATGAGCTAGTAAAACGGCATACAAAGAAATTACAAACACCTGTCATGGTTATTGCTGCCTCTGCAATTCCTCTGTTTGAATTCTCGTTTGGGCGTTGTCTCGACGCTCTATCGGATTTTTTCTGCCCCCGTTTCGGTGTTTGCTTCTCACCCGACAATTATTTCCAACACCTGTGCGGTGTTTCCGCCGGCTATAAATGCTCAGGACTTCCGCATTTCCGCACTTCGATATTGTCAGTTGTTATGTTGACAACGAAGTCGGTAAAGGTTTAGGATTTTCAGTCACTGCATTCTTGGTTTGTCTTAATAGAGAACGCAGCAAGTCCGTTTAGAGAATATCAAATATGGGTTTAGATAAGTAAAAGAAAAAAGAAAGAACCTATCTGTTTCTCCTTCTTTGTTTTGGCTGCCTAGTATCGTTTGGTTTTAAACTCTTTTTCGCGACAGAGTTTATAGATACAGGTTCGCATATTTCTTTATTTCCTTTTCCCGTTTTCTTCGGGTCTTTATTATTTTTTTCCATTCTATTGTCTACGCCTACTAGGTAGTGCATGAGGTTTCTTTTTGGTTGGTTTATTATTCTCGCTGTTTATTCGAGATTCGCCTCCTTTTGAGGTTGGCTATTATTTTGGCTTGAGCCAGGGAGGTTTTGTTCCCTATCTTTTGTTTAACTCCTTCCCCTGCAGTTAGTTTCCGTTTCTGTGGCGAGTTTGTATTTAACTCGCTTTCTGATTCACTATCAGTTGCATTTGGTTCTCCGAACCTAAAAACTCCTACAAACATTACAGAATATTGAAGTCATTATGGAGAGACCAGCGAAGGGTACGGAAGCACCAAGAACGCTAGCCAGCCAAGGCGCTACAGGAGCTACTTTAGAGGAGACACTCCTCGCCTTGCAAATTCAACAAAGTCAGTTAGTGGAGCAAGTTCAGAGCCAGGGGGAATGTCTACAGAGACTCACAGAGACTCTGTATAGACTCACTACTGCAGATACTCCTCCTCCAGTGACTCCAGCACAAGCACCTCCCATTCCCATGCCACGTACACTTAAAGAACCCAAACTCCAGTTACCTCCTCGTTATGGAGGAGAACCGGGGAAATGCCGCGCATTTCTCACGCAGTGTTTGATTTTCTTTCAAGCGTAGCCCTCTCGCTTTTCTACACCAGAAGCCCGGGTTGCGTTTATATTATCACTGCTAGAGAAATGGGCTCTCGCTTGGGCTGATCCCCTGATTAGATCCAACGCCCCTGTCATACGTGACCCGGTCCAACTGATGAGGGAAATGCAAATTGTCTTTGACCACAAGGTCTCAGGCGAAGAGTCAGCCAGAGAGTTGACTAGTTTGCACCAGGGTTCTGATACAGTGGCTTCTTTTGCGATTACGTTTCAAGCACTGGCTGGGGAGACAGGATGGCCCGACGGGCCGCTTAAATCTTTATTTCGGCAGGCATTGTCCAAATCAATAAAAGACGCCCTAGCCATGCTTGAACCTCCTGCCACGTTCAGTGACCTGGTCACGACGGCCATACGCCTGGACAACCGGATCAGGGAACGTGAGCGTGAAGGGAGAAACTATGCTCCCCTGCATAAATCTGCATTCTCTGTAGGAGCTCCACCCAGTTCTCCCACCCAACCCTCCGCGGGTCAAGAGGAGCCCATGCAGGTGGATGGGTCATCTTTCCGCAGAACCAAGTCAGTCAAACCCCGGGTGGCCTGGTGTTATGATTGCAAATGCAAGGGGCATATAAAGGAACAATGTCCTAAGTTGGCGGGAAATGAGGGGTCTCACTAGGGAGACCGAGGTCCCCAGTGAGACTAAATAGTACTCATTCTCTGATCCTGTTACCTGTCCAATTGTGTTGGGGGGGGCCGCTCTGTGAGGGCCTTCATTGATTCTGGAGCCGTGGAATCGTTTATCGACACTAAATGGGTTAGGGATCTAACCGTCATACCCATTAGTGTTGGGACATTCATGGCTTGGGTTTGTGGAAGTAAGCTGTTTTGTGAAGCTATGTAGACCCAAAAAAAAACAAAAATGCAGAAGCCTCATATAAATAATAAAATAAATACAGTCTAAGGTTTAGTGAAATGTCGGGGGGGGCGAGAGGCCTTGGAGGAGTCCTCCATGCTATCAACTAGGGAGACATCTAGAATCCCCCATCAAAACAGGAATGTCTCCCTCTATTGTTTACAAGAGTTGTACTCATAACAATGGATAAGATAGATCATGCTGACCGAACAAGTGGGAAAATAAGAAAAAATAAGAGAAATTAAGGGAAATTACATGGTCTGATTAACAGGCACATGAGGATAAGTCACAAACAATTTTATTTTATAGATCAAGAGTGCCCCCAAGCGCATAGGGTAGGAACTGGTTATATGACATGTTTATTTTTCGCCTAATTTGTTATTGGATAAAATAAGATATGACAAAAGGATGTCACCACACATTATTGGTGTATTAGTTAGGTAGAGGAGTTATGATATTATACAAACTAATGTTTGTTTTTGTTCGGGGAACTCCTAATCCTCTGCGTAGGGTAAAGGACCTCCCATTGGCGTCAACGCTTAATAAAAGGTTAAACTGAATAGAAGACTCTGCTATTTCCTTCATCTTCATCTTGAGAATTCTCCAGCTCAAAAACCCATCTCAAATTGAACCTAATGAGGAGAGAGTAAAGGACTTCCCGCAGGTTACATGATCCTCATATTAGTTGGGGCCAAGATGGAGATCCCATTCGTCAGTGGGGTTCCCAGTGTCAAGCGCATGGTCATACTACTCCCTATCCTTCGTCAGACTTCGTTCCTGATCTTTCCGATCTCGGTTCTGAGAGTGAGTCAGAGGAGGCGGAGTTTTGCCCCGACCAGGATACTATGAGTAGAGAGGAGAGTTTATCCTGGGACCCCTTTGCGGAGGGGGGGTCCCATGGAGGAGGATGACACTTTGGTTTCCAATTTTAACTGGGACAGGTCATCTGACGCTACTTCCGACAATTCAGATGTAGTAGGGGTGCTCGAGTTTGAGCTTCCCACGGCTGTTCCGGTGGAGTATTCTGACCTTGCTGAGGTCTTTAGTAAACACATAGACCCTACGATTGCACTATTGAGCTTTACCCGGGGGCTGTTCCTCCCAGGGGCTCACTGTATTCACTATCGGTTCCAGAGAGTGCGGCCATGAGGGAGTACATAGAGGAGGCTTTGGCTAATGGGTTCATCAGACCTTCTACGTCACCAGCAGGTGCTGGGTTCTTTTTTGTTAAAAAGAAAGACGGAGGTTTGAGGCCCTGCATAGATTATCAAGCCCTAAATGACATTACCATTAAAAACAGGTACCCTCTTCCACTTATGAACTCCGCATTTGAGCGCTTACAGGGGGCGTTGGTCTTTTCAAAACTTGACCTGTGCAACGCTTACAATCTTGTGCGCATGCATGAAGGCGATGAGTGGAAGACCGCTTTTAACACACATCATGGTTACTACGAATACTTAGACGATATTTAAATTTTTTCTCCGGATCTCCCTTCTCACATCATTCACGTGAGACAGGTCCTGAAAGCGCTTCTTGAAGCCTAACTTTTTGTTAAAGCCGAGAAATGCGCTTTCCACACCAGCTCCGTTTCTTTCTTGGGTTTTATTGTGGTGGAGGGAAAAGTACTGATGGACCCAGAGAAGATCTCTGCGGTAAAAGATTGACCTACTCCCAATTCGGTGAAGCAGGTTCAACGCTTCTTGGGGTTTGCCAATTTTTATCGGAGGTTCATTCGGAATTTTAGGACTGTTGTCGCTCCCATTACCTGCCTCACAAAAAAGACATCTCCTGTCCATTTCCAGTGGAATCCTAAGACGGAGGCAGCTTTTACCAAGCTTAAGAGGAGGTTCTGTTCCAAACCTATCCTCATAACTCCCAATCCCTCCCTTCCCTTTGTGGTTGAAGTTGACGCCTCTGAACTGGGGGTTGGGGCCATTCTCTCCCAACACTTGCCGCTGGATCGCAAACTTCACCCTTGTGTGTATTTCTCTCGCATTCTTACTTCTGCTGAGAGAAATTACGATGGAGATTGTGAGCTGTTGGCGGTCAAGATGGCATTAGAGGAATGGCGCCATTGGTTGGTAGGAGCTGAGCATCCGTTCACGGTCTGGACAGACTATAAAAACTTGAAGTATGTTCAACAGGCTAAAACATGGAACTCACGACAAGCCCGTTGGGCATTGTTTTTCACTAGGTTTAATTTTATTCTGATCTATCGCCCCGGGTCTAAGATTATTAAACCGGATGTGTTGTCATGCATTTTTGACCGGTCTGACAAAGACTCACATCCTCATTCTGTGGTTCCCAGTTCTCAAATTGTGACCCCTGTCATGTGGGCTATTGAGGCAGTGGTGCAGAGGGTGTTGCGTTCAGATCCCAGCCCTGGTGGGGGTCCACCTCAGTGCCTGTTTGTTCCATCCCGGTTGCGACCTCGGGTTCTCCAGTGGGGATTCTCCTCCCAATTGGTGGCCCATCCGGGCATTCACCGCACTAAGGAGTTCATTTCCCATCGGTTTTGGTGGCCCAAACTCGAGAGCGATGTGTGGGAGTTTGTTGCCGCTTGTTCCACTTGCGCCTGTAACAAGGGTTCGCGGCTTTCCCCCTCGGGTCTTTTACGCCCTCTTCCAGTCCCCAGCCGGCCCTGGAGTCACATAGCTCTCGATTTTGTCACCGGTCTGCCGCCGTCCCATGGGAACACCGTTATCTTGGTGGTGGATCGGTTTTCTAAGGCAGCTCACTTTGTCGCTCTGCCCAAACTGCCATTCGCTCCAGAGACTGCTCAGTTAATGGTAGAGCACATTTTTTGAGTACGTGTCAGACCGTGGTCCACAGTTCACCGCTAAATTCTGGCGCTCCTTTTGTACTCAGCTGGGGGCATCGGTCAGTCTTTCATCCGCGTTTCATCCCGAGACCAACGGACAGACTGAACGTACTAACCAGAGTATGGAGAGCACCCTTCGGTGTCTAGCTGCGTCCAATCCCACGTCCTGGAGTTGTCATCTCACCTGGGCCGAATACGCTCATAACACCCTGTGTAACGCGTCCACGGGTCTCTCTCCCTTTGAGGCTCAGTTGGGTTACTTACCTCCCCTATTTCCTGAGCTGGAGAGGGATGCAGAGGCTCGTTCCGCCGTTTCCTTCGTTCGCAGGTGTCGAGCGGTTTGGACACGCGTGTGTTCCTCTCTACTACACGCTTCGACTAGACAGAAGGCGGTGGCCGACAGGCGTCGTCGTCCTGCTCCTTCCTACCGGGTGGGACAACGAGTGTGGCTTTCCACAGGAGACCTCCCGCTGCGAGTTGAATCTCGGTAGAGTGGAAGTGGAACTCTTTTGGTAGACTGGGAGGGTTATGGCCCAGAGGGTTCCCTCCAGGAACATTTTGGTTCATACACTTCGAGATTTCCGTAAAGGCAGGGCTGAGGGATCGCCTGGAGCCATCTCTTAGAAGGGGGGTCCTGTCATGGTTATTGCTGCGATTCCTCTGTTTGAATTCTCGTTTGGGCGTCATCTCGACGCTCTATCTGATTTTTTCCGCCTCTGTTCCGGTGTTTGCTTCTCGCCCAACAATTATTTCCCACACCTGTGCGGTGTTTCCGCCGGCTATAAATGCTCAGGACTTCCGCATTTCCGCACTTCGATATTGTCAGTTGTTATGTTGACAACGAAGTCGGTAAACGAAGGATTTTTGGTCACTGCATTCTTGGTTTGTCTTAATAGAGAACGCAGCAAGTCTGTTTAGAGAATATCAAATATAGGGTTAGATAGGTTTTTTTTTTTTTACCTATCTGTTGCTCCTTCTTTGTTTTGGCTGCCTAGTATCGTTTGGTTTTAAAGTCTTTTTTCACTACAGAGTTTATAGATACGGGTTTGCATATTTTTTCTTTCTTTTTCCTGTTTTCTTCGGGTCTTTATTTTTTTTTCCCGTTCTATTTACCTCTTGTCTACGCCTACTAGGTAGTGCGTGAGGTTTCTTTTTGGTTGGTTTATTATTCTCGCTGTTTATTCGAGATTCGCCTCCTTTTGAGGTTGGCTATTATTTTGGCTTGAGCCAGGGAGGTTTTGTTCCCTATCTTTTGTTTAACTCCTTCCCCTGCGGTTAGTTTCCGTTTCTGTGGTGAGTTTGTATTTAACTCGCTTTCTGATTCACTATCAGTTGCATTTGGTTCTCCGAACCTAAAAACTCCAAACATTACAACACCAGGCACAGGGAGACTGTGAGGAAGGCTCATTTCATTTGTAGTGGTAGCGTAACCGCACGTCACAAGCACGCATTGCACCTGAAATGCATAGAGCAGCGTTCCGTGTCCTTCCTGCTGTATGTTTGTATAATACTTTTTATTGAAAAATGTAAAAGCATAGCCTACAAAAAGTTCACTGCTAGAGAAAAATACAAAGCTATAAACTTCTCACCACATTAACACAAATAGGCCTATGTAAAAATCTAAGAAAAAAATATTAAGGATGAAAGAAAGTAAATAGACCTAAGTTATAGTATATTTCTACCCAAGAGAGATCATCCATATTAAATATGTTATTCAACCATTTAAAAGTGTGTAGAGACATGTAGGGTAGGCTACGCCTAGCTACCGTGTAATTGTAAGGAATATAGAAAAGATAAAATCAAGGTTTAAAAAAAAACATGAAACATGCAAGGAAAAAGCTGGGCTTACCTTTCAATCTGATTACACTGATCAGTAGCCTACGCATGAGAAATCGGTGTATGATCGGTGTATCTGTGTTATTATTGCAGTGCGCGTATTCACAATTATGTTGCATTGTACTTTTACGCTGACACGATATTAGTTTATACAGTCTATGGTTTATATACAAACAGTAACCTAACTGCTACAAATCTTTTGATTGACCTGTCCGATCGGGTTAATGAAGTTCAGCGGGCCTTTTGGGAAAAAAACACGCAACATAGGCTAGCCTATATATTTTAAGGTCCCGATGTAGGTTTAAAGTAGGCTAGTCTAAGCTACAGTGCACATTAGCTATTGAGTCCTACCTACTGTTGATTTTGATGTAGGCTAGCCTACATTAGAATTCCTCTGTATGGTCGCCTGATAAATGAATGCACATGAATTCCTATTTCTGTTTGCTACAGCATGATAGGCTACTGTATATTGGTGCCTCATTGCTACTGCCGTTTCCATAAAGAAAATAAATTATTGGCTCATTAGGCTATGTTTCCAGCGTGTTTCATTGAAATATTAAGAGTAGTTATAGGCCTACGTAAAAAGGAAATATGTGCAATTATAGACGCTGTAAATAAAGTTTTACGTGGCTCTTCTGGAAAAAATTGCATTAGGCTAGATAACAGAAGGAAAATCGCTCTTCAGGGATAAAAGGTTCCCGACCTGCTTACTGCAACATGCAACTACGTGGGCAGCTCGGCAAACTGTATGCAGACAAACTAGCGCAAGCATGAACTCAGCTGAGCCATAATGTACAGTTTTTTAGTCAGGGCCTACAAATATATTTAAAATGAGCAAAAATTCTGCCATTGTACCACATAGCGCCTCTTTTTCCTCTGAAACATTTTAGTCACATTTAGTCTATTGCAGAAATGAGAGCACAAAAGTACTTTTGAGAGACAGTACTTTTGTCCCGTGTCGTGTGCCATCGCTTCGCGCAGTGAATGATGGGATAGCCAAGTCCGCGTACTTGTTTGGCGAGTTTGCATCCGATGCATCCTCAATATTTGGGGCGGATCAAGTTAATTTCCGGGATCTTTGAGCGTCCCCGCTTCTTTGCATTCTTGGCTTTGGAACAGAACTTGGCCGGTTAGATGATGTCACCCTATTCACAAGAACGTGTTTTTGCAAGTGCCCTTTTGTGCGTCACAAGTCCACAAGTCTGTACTTGTGCAGCCAGAACCTTTTATCACCTAGGCACAGAGTCACAGACACTTTATGAAATGACACAGAGGTATGAACTATGCAAAGTGCAAATAACTACAGCCAGTGGCGCCCCCAGCTGTACGCAGAGTACGCAGTCTGCGTACCTTAGCAACAACAGCAAAATTGACGTGAATTGTCAAAGTCTCTGCGTCTCTGTTTCTACGATGTTGAGGAAGTTGCCTTTTTACTTGTCAGTCAAGATAACTAATTTGAACGAATACTTCATGCCATACTGAAAGTGCTTCTTACGATGCCCGTGTCTACTGCTTCGGTCGAGCACTCATTCAGCTGTTTGAGACGTCTGAAAACCTACCTACGGAACAGCATGACAGACGCGATTGGCGATTATGAACATTCACAATGACTTTGAAATCGACACAGAGCGGGTGCTTAGGGAATTTGACGCAACCGGGACAAGGAGGGTCAATCTCACATTCCAAAGCCCTATTCGGACGGGATAAACTTTCAGGACAATGTCTGTAAAGTAATTATTCTCTCAAATTATTATTACCACAGGACGTCTGTAATGTTAATGGCCAATTTGGACGGGATAAAGTATCTCCGTAATCAGCGTCTAGAAATACAGAGATGGGAGTGTCTACCCTATGTTGTCGTCACACCGAAAATGTTCCCCACGAGTCATACAACGTTATACATCCTATCTTCACTGCAAACTGAGGCACCAAAAAAAAAAAAACTACATGGAGACAATGTTGGCATGGCAAACATGTCCACAAAAAGCGTGAAGAATCCTGCATTACACGGTACACCTCTTTATTAACGTTAGCTTGAAAAGAAAGTGTTAGGCCATAACATGTATGTAAGGCTATAGCTAGGCTACAATAGCTTACCTAAAGCGGCCACAAGCGTTGCCCCACTGTAGCCTACTCTTGAGCCTGTTTTTTTTTTTTTTTTTTTTGCTCTCTGTCTTCTTATTTAATGTAACGTTACATTCATTTAGAGGTCGGTCAATAGTTGGACCGAAGAGAGCACAACCAAAGGTGTCCTCGACTGCTTACTATGTGAAAAACCAGTAGAAAAGACTGGGGAAAACTAATTTCTCACAGGAAATAACAGAATTGTACCGGACATGTCAATTCGCACAGGATTGCTTTAACCTGGGGTAATTTTTAGAGGACATTTAACAGTAGGCTAGGTAAAAGACTCCAGAATCTTTACTGGCGCGGGAGCGCGCAGTCCGTAAAAGTTACGGACATGGCAGATTCAGACGGGACTAAAATAGCGGAGCTCCTCCGGTAATTATTACATTACCCCCACCTCCCCCTGTAAAACTTATCCTGTCCGAATAGGGCTTAAGGGTAAGATGCTATTTATTTTTATGCAGTGATTGAGACAAAATGTTCTTTTATTTGCAGTGGCGTGTTCTCTCTCTCACTCTCACACACACACACACGCACACACACAATTGGCGTGCATTCAGTGATATTTTATTAGAAATTTAAGCAGTGAATACATTTTGTTGAGCATGTTCGATAGTTACATTGACTTGTCAGAAGTGTTTTCATTGTGTTAACATTAAGGGCTCTATTTTAATAAACCAAACGCAATGGTGAACGCAAGAGTAATCGCTTGGCGGTATCGCTCTGAGGGCGTGTCGGCGAGAAATTTGGTAATTTCATGACGGCAATCTTGGCGCATCTGATGGCGGTATTGCTAAAAGGCTGGGTTTAAATGTCCAAGGTGTGTCTCTATGGTAGCCAATCAAATAGTTCTCATGCTTTAAAAAAATGCCAGTTGGAACGCAATCGCTCCATGCAATTTCATAATGAGCAACCCAAACGCACTGGACCGTCAACGACAAGAGCGATTTTCCGCACAGGAATCAGACATACTTGCAACAGAAGTACAGGCTAGGACTAGTAATTTATGGATCACAATCCACACCACCTCGTCTCCCAGAAGTTCGGAAGGCACGGGAGGAGGTGGCGAATGCATTAATTAGCCTACATGAGGTGATGTAGGCATAATTATGATTCAAATGGTAGGCTTATGATTCAACTGTGTCAATGTGTAATTTATATATTATAGGCTATTGGCCTACATGATCGCAAGTTTCTTGTAAGCTGTCCTGTTTTATTCTAGTAGTTTAAATTAAAATTAATTAATTAATAATAATTATAGGCTATTTGTTCATTAAATGGAAGTGTAATGTTGGCATCACCTATAGACACTACATAGAACTACATGACTAACAAGTTGACAAATTGCCAGAGTCTATTGCGTTGCCGCTAAGAGGTGGTTCCAGCGGATCATAACGCAATGGGTTTTCGTTGGTTCAAATTGTCACTGAGCCGAAAGTATTTTAGAACACGCCCCAGACAGCGCCACCCATCCCACTGCAGCACAAGCGAAAGGATGTTATGTTGAGAATTTGTTGATCCTAGCGGTATTGCTGAGAAACGCCATAGCGCCAGTTTTAAGACGTTGATGCTGTCAACAAGCTTGCGTTTGACTATACCGTCCCCTTGCGCTGGTTTGAAAATAGAGCCCTAACTGTGCTGTAGCTAAGTCGCGTAACAGCTTTTTGCGCGCAACATTTCCATTCTATTGTGAGGTCTCTCCGGGTTTCCTGATGAAAGATCAGGCTACTGTAAGTCACGTAACATCTTTTTGCGCGCAACATTTCCATTCTATTGTGAAGTAAGTCTCTCCGGTTTTGCTGATGAAAGATCAGACTTTAACGTAGGCTAGGCCTACTCCTACGTTAGAACTTCTTGTAATATGCGACCCTATGAGTGCAAAATATATCGGTAAATTACGTTGTAACGTTAGTCCTAAGTAGTGGCTTTGTTTTCATGTAGCCTATGGCTTGGCCTCCTCTGTTGCGTACCCCGGGAAGAAATCCTGCGGGCGCCCCTGACTACAGCCATGGTCACCTGTGTTTAGGGCTATTCAAATTTTATAATTCTAAATAGATTAGGTTTTCTTCAATGTTTGCAGAAAGGAAGATGGACATTACACCTAGCAGCTTTGCATTGAAGAAGATTAGGACATTGTTAGATGACATTAATGGTTCTGAAAAACAGCTCTCTCTCTCTATCTATGTCTTCCACGCTCTCACTCTGTTTGAGGATTGTGGGTAGAGGGAGGGTAGATGCTGTGGTGGTGGTGGTGGTGGTGGTGGGAGAAAACAGTGCTGTGCGTAGGAGCTTAGTGCAGTATTTTGTGTGTTTTTTTTCCAAAGATAATGACACCGAAACGCTTAGTTTGATAAATGTAAGTACTGCAGTTTTGTGAAGCTGCCTCTCCAGGGCTTCAGGTTTACAATCGTATCACACAGAGAGTTTGGACAGCTAACAGCTGGACACAGGCTCAAATGCATACCTGACAATGCAGTGTCAGTGGAGGATTTGTTGTTAGCGATTGGGGAAGGTTGGAGCAAATAATATAAAAAATAATATAAAAAAATAATCTCTGACCCAGGAGGCTTGCACGGAGCCCCTGCCTGCTGATTATGGCACCCCGGTCAGCAGGGGAGGGGAGTAGCGGGGGAGGAGGTCTTCAACCTGACCTGGGAGAGCCAGGTGCACCAGATGTGGGCGAACGCCGGAGACCGGAGTAGCCAGGTCGGACGTCTCACAGTTAATCTGACTCGGGACGATGTCTCTATAGGCAGCAGAATTGGACGTGAATTTAAATATAGGATATTACTACGCATTTCCCAGACCTTAAATACTTGTATGTCGCTTTGGATTAAAGCTTCTGCCAAATGATTGTAATGTAATGTAATGTAAAGATACTTTTTGTATACTAGCACCCCAGCACTTAAAAAGCTGCGGGTGTTTTTATTTCTTTCCATGCAGCATCTGCAGTCATGTACTTTTAACGTAAACAGGTGCAGGGCCAGAGGGAAAAGAACGGCTTTGTTCAAGTTTATGGTACAAAAAAACTATTACAAATGACATTATTGCAGGAAATGCACACAGATGAGACAAACAAGACTCACTGGTTCCGAGAGTGGAAGGGTAGGATTGTGATGGGCCGTAGGTCTAATGTTAGCACGGACATTTTTTTCAGCTGATTGTGGTTCGACTGCCTTATATTTTGAGGAAAAAGTTCCTGGAAGGCTGCTGAGGGTGGATATACAAATACAAGAAAATGTGTTGGCTCTTTTTAATGTGTATGCACCTAATATTTGTGCTGAGAGGAAAGAATTTTTCAAGACACTGGACTCTATTTTCTGAGAGCCGTCACACTGGCGAAGTGGCAGTTCTGTCACGGATTTTGACACGCCTGAGCCTGTTTGGTAATTTTGTGATTTGCCATGTGCCGAAGTGGGAGGGGACTGTTCCTGTCACTGATGGGGGGGTGTCAGTGGAGATAAAGCAGCAAACTACAATCTTGGAGCTGTTTTGCGTTCAGCTTAGTCTGCGATTTGCGCCTGCGCCACATGCCTGCTCAGACCAGGTTTAATGCGCAAGTCGCAGCCCAGTGTATGGTGAGTTGCTAATTTTGGGGCTTTCCCAAGCAATGTGTGCATGATCATAACCAATTAAAAAGCTAATCAAATGTTTTTTGTGGATCATATGCTGTGGTCCCAAGGTACTGTATTCCCTACTTTTTCTTACACTCGTCTGTAATGAGAAGAATGACAATAAACCCGGTTGTGCAGTTGCGTGCAAATTGCCTGATGACAGTATACAGACACTCGGATCCTGTCCCTGTTATGCCTGCACTGTCAACTATGGGCATATGTACAGCAATTTATGTAAGGTAGGCATAAACATTTACTCTCATTGGGCCTCTTTCATGAAACGTTCCTAAATTTGCTCCCGGAACCAAACTATGAGTGGAAACAATAAACTCTGTGTTTTAGCTTTTTTAGTACGCAATTTGTCTGCCGAATATGGAGTCTATTATTGTTATGTAGCTAATCCATTTAATAAGAAACCTCCCACCCAGTCTCACCTGCAACTATACCATACATGCGTGACACAGTGGACAATAACATATATCTGACTTAAGTTGGCCATCTCTGAATCTGGCCCTTAGAGCATGGAAAATACTCAGTCCAATTTACTTTGCACTGATATGTGCAAAATGAATGCAAAGTTTTCCTTGGAGTGATTATGAATGGCAACATTAAAAAAAACTACAGGACAATGTCATCCCAGGACATGCAGCAAAAGATTACATACTGTAGTGTACAGAAAGAAGTTTTTTGTATTCCCACTTGAGAATGATACAGAAATTAGTTTCTTGAGTCAAAACAGTTGAATTGGAGTTAAATAATTATATTATGATTTACAGCAGTGCACAATTCGGCCATTTTGGATAGATTTGGAGACATTAAGGGACAACAGGGTACACTGCTTGCATTTTGCATCATAGATCTTAAGTAGTTCTGCATATCGCCCTTAGATTTTGCACACTTATGGGCAAGGAGTGTATGATCCAGTAAATCTAGTTTTAACTATTATACATACAGTGCAGTCCAGATGTATTTGGACAGTGACACATTTTTTGTTGTTTTAGCTCTGTGCTCCAGCACATTTGATTTGAAAGGGAACAGTGATGATGAGGTTACAGCAGACTTTCAGCTTTAATTTGAGGGTGTTTGCATCTATATCGGGCGAATCATGTTGCAATTGTAGCCCTTTGTAGTCCCCCCCATTTTAGGGAAAAAAGGCTCTCTCTCTCTCTTTCCAAAAAGCATTGCATAACTAGCATAACACTACAATGTGACAGGCCATGTGACAAAGCAAGCTAACTATGGCACTTATCAGATTTTCTCCGACACCATACTAAGCAACAAACTTGTGTCATTATTAAATATGAAGGATAGAGGCCATTTTTTCTTGTGTGATTAAATGAAGTGAATATAATTGAATCACTCCATAGAATGCCATTCATTTTCTAGCAAGTAATTCATTTTTCAGACTCTGCCTGCACAAATTTCTATGGAGAAACCAGAGAATGTTCTGGGAAAGTACCTGGGCATGCGTCCACCTCCATTGCTATGGTTTACAATAAACCTGAACTGACATCGGTACGTTTACCCCTTTAATTGAGTGACACTCACATGCAGTCAGGGAAAGGTGAAAAACAGATACACAGGACATCTAAACTAATCACCTAAAATATACGCCCATGCAGTGACTCAACTCAATGCTAGTTGAGCGCTTCCCTTTTAACGTGGGTGCCCTCTTTTCTAGTGCTCACTTTTTAATGGTGATAATGATGATGATAACAAACGAATGAAATACAATTGAAAAAAAAAACACTATCCAGCTTTCTGAGTAACCCCCCGCCCCCCACATAACCCCTATCTCTGCACATAACTGAATAAAAGCAGCTGTTCCAGTGTGGGTGCATTTACATGTGATATTTTACCAGGTACCTGAGAAATGGAATTGGATCCATGTGTTCTGTGTACTTTTTTGTTTCCATCTCCCCTTGAGAAAAACTGTAAATTGGGGTGAAAGTTGATTTTGTCTGTAATGAGCTTCTTAAGCACAGGAGCTTCTGTTTACTCAAATTTGTTGCTCTCTTTCAGGCCTCTTGGCCCATTTTCTACCTCACGCATGCATACTTTTCCTCTGGCTCTGGCTTATCTACCTTCCCCAACAAACAATGTTTCTTGCCCAACTCGGCATCCACCTCTCTCTGGCTTTAGCCATCGCTTAGGACTTAAAGATCCATTAAAAGATTGATGGATCTTTAAGTCCATTCATTTTCAAATGTGTGGTACGGTGTCAGGTGGACCCATTGTTTGGGGCATGGATTCATGGAGAAAACACCCAAAGTAGTGAAGTAATTATTACTGCACTGTGGTCCCGAGGGTATTGAGGTATCAAACAAGCCTCAAACCATCACTCTACTGCCAGATATGCAGTAGATATGGATGGATCACTTTAAGGATTGTTTCTCCTGACTTATCTTTCCATAGAGTTCAATGTCCTCTAAAACGTTCCGGGAAAGTTTTTTCAAGGTTAGGGGGTACGGTTCCTATACGGTTGCAAATGAACATTCCCTTGCGGTTTTCCAGGAAAATTTTCTTAACGTATCTGGAACGTTCCCATTTGGTATTATATGTGGTTCCCAGAATATTCCTTTAACGTTACCAGAACATTGCATAGTTATGGGAACGTTCTCCTAACCCAATAGGAACGTTCTCAGAGAGTTGCCTTTTGGTTTTTCTCTGAAGGAAATGTTGCGTTCCTGAATCGTTATCTGGGCGCAGCTTGTATCAGCCAACAGCTGTCACACTTTAATTTTTTTATTAGCCTACCACCACAACAATTAAACAAGAATAATAGTATACTAGCCTACTGCTACTACAACTAAAAAAACTAGCCTACTACTAATAATAATGATAACAATATTACCAATAATTTACATCAACATGACATAAATATTTAAATGTCTTAGGTTCCTCATAATAACATATTCCAACGTGGCATGACGTGTTTCTCATACACAGTAGGCTAATACAACGAATGTAATACAGATAATTAGCATAGAATTTCTGAGTTCTTAGATCTACCGTTAAAATTCCGTGGAAAAGACGGGCAGGTCTTTATTCAAATATAATACGCCTTAAGTCATCATTGCAGGAAAGTTAACACATAAATACGGTTGAAGTTTTATTTTACAGATCACTACATGTAAAAGCCATATAAACACATCAGCCAAATGAGCACAAGTGAGAAATAAACATGAACATATTTATTTCAACCTGCATAACGCACAACAGTAATGATTCCAGTGCTTCTTCCTATCTTTTGTGCTGTATATATATGTATTGTGCTGTAGCCTATAGTTTGCAGTGATGAGTCTCGCAGTCAAACTTCACAAAAGCTAAATATTGTGTTCAAGTCTTAAATCATCCCTTACAATTCTATTCCTATTCTCAAGTTATTTTTTTCATATCAAACTATCTACAGTATATAACTAGTCTAACAATTTTTTTTTTTAAATAATGTTTTTACGTACAAAAAATGTGTTAAAACGTACACGCGTTTTTACATAACAGCAACGTATTACAGCCCCACGTGCGATAGGTAGTCGCTTTTGAATTTCAGAGAAATATGAATACTGTAATTGGGACATCGACAACTACCACTAGGGGGCCACCATGTATAGGGTTAAATCATCCCTTAACATTTCTATTCATATTCCGAAGTTATATTTTCACAGCCACACTATGTACAGTATACTATTCAAACTAAATATGTATAAACAACCAAACAAAAATTACTTCAACATGATTTTCAATCAAAATTATTCTAACAAAATAAAGCCATCAATTAAATTCCTTTTGAAATGCCTGTGTGGGGCAAATTCTCAGGGCCACTGCGATGAGTTCCTCCACATCAGTTTCCTTCACTTTTTCATGATTGCTCCTAGAAATAGAACAGGAGCAGTTTTTTCTTTACCATTTGAACACCACATTAACACAATTGAATACATGCATTTGTGTATTTGACTAATACTGTAAGGCAAAACTTCAACACCAATTCTTCATGATGCATATATTTCACTCATTTAAATTGACAGTAACCTGAGGTTCTTTTGCATAGGAATTCAGATGAAACCATAGGCTAATTTAGAAAACCTGTATACAATAGGTTAATATAATATATATATATAATATTCCTCATATACATATAAATTAGGTAAAAATCCATGAGTTTTAGGACATAGTGTTGGCATCCTATTTTAGGCAAAAGGAAATGAATAAATGCTCAATTGTATGACCCTTTCAAGAAAGATCAAATGAAAAGTCACCAATGTAAGCTAAACTTGCCTATTATCACATGGCAATTCCTGTTTGGGTTTTTTTCCCCTCAATGTGTAGGTCCTCAACACTTTATTATATGCCACCTTGCACAACATTTTGTGAAGAGCTGCCCCTGGGTTAGCTCTTCCAAGAGAACAAAGGTAGTTCATGATTCTGTAGCCTACTACAAGATACATTAATTTAATTTATAAGTAAAAAATTACAGTAGGCATAAAGTGCTGTAGATACTGCAGGTTAGACTTAAATTGATTATGCCATAATGATGTCATAACTAAGTGGGTATCTTAGTTTTAAAATGTTATTTTCACAGCTTCTTCCATGTTTACCATCTTTGTCCTCTTTTCCATCTCGGTCTTCCTTGTTGAGCTGTTGGAGCTCCTCCACATTCTGACATGGACCATTTTCCATAATGTCCTCCTTTCCCAGTATTCTCCTTTGCATTGCAAGGATTTCTTGCTGGGTCTCTGCAAATTCTTGCAAGTTTTTGCAAGACCTTTGTGAGAATATCTATGGGGAAAGATTAAATGTTGTGGGCTTAGATCATTGAGTGTAGGTGTTTGTGTGCATGTGTGTAGTCTAAAAATGTTTTTGCTACTTCTGACAAGGCCTGGGCTCTTCAGGCAGAAGTGTTGACAGCTGTGTCATAAAACAAAAATATACTTAAGCACCAAACTATTACATTATTTTTATATACTATAAGTTAGGGCTTATCGGGGCATGCTCCATACCTATACAGCACAGAGAGTTTGGCCTTGTGTTTTTTCATCTTACCATCTGAAGAGAATGTGGCATTCAGGCATTAAAGCACAACTGAACTTTGGTAGAACTTTGGGTTGTGTAATTACTTGGCCATGATATGAGTCCAAATGGTGGCGAAATACAGTGAGCACCATAATTCATTGGACAGTGACACATTTTTTGTTATTTTGGTTCTGTACTCTAGCACTTTGAGTTTGTTTGAAAGGATACAATGACAATGACGTTGAAGTGCAGACTGTCAGCTTTAATTTGAGGGTATTTTCATCCATATCGATGAACCTTTTGTACATTGTCTCCCCCCCCCCCCCCATTTTCGGGCATCAATATTATATATCAGAGTTGTTTCTCCTGACAAATTTTCCTATTGAACTCTGGTTATTGTTTGTATTGACAGAATCCACTTCGTTCACGTTCGTATACGTGCTAGAAGTGTCATTTTGAGGCTGTTTTAGCTGCCCTATAGAAGTGAATGGAGAGCGACAAATAACGGTATTCTGGATTATCACCCCAGGGGAGCACAGAGCAACTAACAAACATATTTTGCCACCATTTGGACTCATATCATGGCCAGGTAACTACACAACCCAAAGTTCTACCAAAGTTCAGTTGTGCTTTAAATGTCAAATGCTGCCTCATAGAAGAACACATCATTTCAATGGTTGTCAAGTAAATTGAAATGGGAGATGAATAAATAAATAAAGAATAAATAAAGAAATTATAGATATTCAGACCTAATAAATAGCCTAATTATTGAATCTTAAAAACAGATCCAGACATGTTTGCCACATTCATGTAGCCTACTGTATGTTTGTGGATCAGATGAAGCCAAATAAGTAAAATAGCACAATTTCTTTTAAAAAGTAATATGATAACTGTGAGGCACCCGGATTCCATCCCGGGTTTTCCCATTGTCTCAGAGTCCACCCCGTGTTTTCCCTCTCTCCCTCCTACTTGTGTCCTGCACTCCCCACACCTGCATTGTGTTTTCCTCTCGTGTCCTTGTTACCCTTCTCCCACCTGTTGCTCGTTTTGTCCTCGTCATGTCTTGTATATAGTCTGCCCTGTCTCTTTGTTCAGGGCCGCACCGTCTTGTGTTGCTCGTCTAATTTGTGAGCTGGGTTTCCCGGTGTATTCTTGTCTTGTTTTGTACCCCCCATGGTTATGTACCCTCGTGTCATGGACCCCCTCATCTCATCTCATCTCATCTCATCTCATCTTGTTCTTGTTCCCTCCAGACTTCCTCGTTCCTGTCCCTTCTTGTTCCTGTTCCCCCATGGCTAGTGCACTCCCTGTGGAGTTCCCCCTTGAGCCGTCTCAGAGTCTTGCGTTTGGGTCCGGTCCCCCCTGCGGGAACCATAACAATGTTATTTGTGAACAAAAGAATGTTTAGGGTCTGTAGGACCACACCGGTTTATATTTATTCAAATACAAATATTCCAAATAAATAATTATAAAAATAATAATAATGCATTTTATTCATGATGTGCTTCTCATAGACCCAAAGCACTGGAAGCAGACAATTGTTCAAACATATAGTCTAGTGATATTTTACATTTCTATGTGTAACACATCTGAATTGCAGATTATTTCCACTATAAATGATTGGCATTTGATACTTTTGACATGGCACATGAAGTTTGAATTACCACATTCTCCTCAGATGGTAAGATGGAAAAACATGAGGCCAAGTTACATTAAATAATTTAAGAAAGATTCGGTAGCATTGTTTTGGAACAGAGCGAGTGTAATTAGTTATAATGGGCAATATTGTTGGTAACTTGGCCTCATTTTGATATCAATATTTGGCAACTTGGTATTTTTATACGTTGAAAACGTTTATTGTTGAGATTAACTTTACTTAAAAGAATGCTATGAAATTTTGTTAAAGATACCTTGAAGATGCGGCAATGTGCTTGCTGATGATAGCTCTGTGGATGAAGCATGTGCTGTTGAAATAAGTGTGAAAAGTACTTAATGTAGGCTACTGTATGTGATTATATAAAAAGTGTAGATTTATTTAAAATAGGCAATATCCCTCATAAAAGTGCAGGTATAGGTAGTAGAAAATAATGATGCCCACTTAGTTTTGAAGGGCAGTTTTGAGGGCCAGCCTGGCATGTCTTGCTTTGTGGAGAAAGGAAAACATGTTTTTTGCAAAAATTAAAACACATTAAGGCTGATAAACATACACTGGCATACATAGCTTTACCGTACTACTTACCCCGCAATGGGCCTTTAGCTAGGCTATGGGAAGACTGTTTAAGCCTGTCTGAGCCTACATAGCCTACGCAAAATAATCAGAAGGGTGGTTTTGCATTTGAGTTACTCAATTTAATCTTATTTGTGTATTTGAAAGCAAACAATCGAATAATAAAATAAGTGAATATTATGAATATACTAGATTTGTTCAAGTTTGTGTGAATCACACACACAACTCAAATTGTACTTCATGAAGGGAACTTACCAACTTGGTGGGACAAGTTTGGACATTCTGTCGTAACATTACTCCTCGGTGACAAGTCTGTCATCATCTGGAATGGAAATTTCAAAATGTTTTCCACGTTTTAAGTAACGTTAAAACACCAAGTCCCTCAGCTAAGGAGTAGTTACTGTGTAATCTTCGCAAACAGTGAGCAAATGTGCTGTTAACAACACTAAAAGGGAGAGAATATAGTGAGCAATTATAGGTTGTCTTTATCAAAACAGAAAATGCCAACACACCCTTTAATATTGTTGAAAAAAAATAGGCTACTTAGCCGCTGAGGTGCTGAGGGTAAATGCCGTTCGTATAAGCTTGATTAACAGATCTAATGTTAATTGAATAGGCTTATCCAAAATTATCTCTCTATCGATTGGTTGCTAGGCACATTAAAGTTTTATAGCCTTTTATAGCCTGCCAATTTTAACTAACTATACCACTCGTTAGCTAGCTAGTTTGTTTCTGTTTGGCCTGGGCTTTTACACAGTGCTGATTCTATCTAACGTTAGCTAGTTAGCCTATACCGTTACACTTTAGAAGTTGATCTTCTTATGTCTATCAATTGATATTTGCTAGGGCCTAATTATAAATGTATTCACAAAACTAAGTAGGGTTACTTTACCTACCTGTAGCCATATGTCCAAGGCAGCTGGAGTAGTCTAACGGTCGGACGGCAGCGCTCAAATAAAGAAAAACGTTGTTAAATATTAAATTAAATATCCACGCGCACGGCTTCCAAATATATCACCAGCAGGAAAAAAAGAGTCTTGAATAGGCATACAGGCAGACAGACAGATAGACAGAAAACATATATTATAGGTATATAATAGGGCTAGCTATAAATTAGCCTAGGCTACATATAATTAGGCTAGCATATAATTAATATATTGTAGGCTAGTAGCCTATAGGCCTATATTTATATAATATTGGAAAATTACACTGCATTTCAAAAGTTTAACAGAAAAACCTCCGTGCATCGTTCTGGGAACGTTAGTTTACAAAGTAAAAAAATTCTTCCAGTTATGGAAGAATTAAACCTAAAAACAACCTTATGCGATCCCCAAAAAATGGTTCCCATAGGGGAACCATATGCAAACGTTAGGGGAACATTCTGTGTTTGTTGGGGAGGCCGTGGGAAGGCAATGGATGACGTCACAGTGACTTTGTCCATATTTTTACATAGTCTATGGTATATACTGCAGAGACGCTTAAAACAGCGGAGAAGTCAAACGTCTGAATCACAAATAGCTTAAGCTACGCAGAATTTCAGGAGTAAGTCCCATTTGCGCGTGCTTATCTCAACTCTGAATGTGGCCCTATGTGTGTCTGAAATGCTAGCTAGCTAATTCATTTAAAATCCTTCACTATTTTAAATATTTAGTCTAATGTTACTTACGTTAGCTGGCTATCTATCTCCATCTATCCATCTTGCTTGCCACTGTGGATAGCCACTTGTTAGCCAGCTTGCTACTGTCTAGATCAGGGGACTGCAACCCTAGTCCTGGAGAGTCACATGATCTGCTGGTTTTCTTTGTTACTCTGCACTTAATTAATCAACTAATGCAGTTGATTACACAGTCACCTCACTTAACCTTCAAATTTACTTGGGTCTGAATTTGGTGCTGATTTTAAGGTGAAAAGATCCCTGGTCTAGATAGCTAGCTAGCTAAGTTTGCTAGCATTGCAGATAGCTAAGATAACTGAATTAGTCTAATTTACATAGTAGACATACTCTGACTAATAGTTAAAATGTCAATGCAATAGCTCTGATGACTGTTTTATATTTGTGAATGTGAGTATGACAATAATTTGTCTCAATAAGTTTTAACTATGTAATCGCAACATTACACAGCTGACATAGTTTGTGGTGTTTGACATATTTTTGCAGAAATATAACTTATTACGATCTGTGGCTAATATAAGCCTAAGAGAGTTTCACGTTTTGTTCTATAACATATAAGTACATAACTTTGTGTATATAACATATACATAAATTACACATGTTATCTTAACCATGAATTTTGAGGTTTTTATATGGTTTAAAAAGTTAACCAGTTTCTATATTCAAACTACAACTTGTCGGAATAAGTACACATCATTACGTCAGGCAGATCCTTGGCTGCTCTCAAGTGTAGCTAGCTAACGTTAGTCGTATCAGCGCTCCAGACTTTTCCACATCAACTTGTTTAATATGAAATTCTAGAATATGAATGAGTAGGCTAACGTTACTATTTAAAACTAAGGTCTTCGTTAGCTTACTAGGCAACAAGCTAGTATGGCAAGCCATTTTAACTTTTATTTGACTTCCATAGCTAGCAGTCCTAATTAGCTGGCTATTTTCCTAGCTAGCTGACTATATAGCTAATAACCACAATTGCTTAGCTAGCTGCCATTTGTGGCTACATTTTATTTTAAGCAAAATAAAACACTCTAGTTAAACTAGCTGACTCAATTAATGGTCATCACGTTTTATATGAAAAGCAGATTGTGAAAATATGAAAAGAAATTTTGGGAGAATGTAATTTTAATAAATAATTAAACAAAACTTCTGGGCCAAAACAATCGTTTCACAAACTGCTACACATAATGAATGCGATGATCACAAAAAGTTGATCGATTAGGTTTTCTTTGGTTATCAGCTTATTTTTCTCCATTGATTTCAATGTGCAGAAAGCTCTTTTCCACTCAGCAACACTGCCTGGCCCCTCCCACCCTCTCCAGTTCATATATGCTTTACATGGTACGCCGAAGGTACGTGTGTAGGTGAAAAAACAGGTCCATGCCACAGAACAATGTAAGAACTTTGGTCCGTGCGGACGGAAAAAAAAACAACTGCTGCAGGGACTGCCTAGGCGGACGTCCACTCAAGGTCCGCTTCGGGTCTGCGGACATCCGTACACATATACTTTTTTTGGCGACTATGAATTAGCCTTTAGTGATCGACAGACTGACCGACTCCCACAGAGCAAGGACAGTGGCTTTCAGGTTGCAAAAAAGCGCTAATAAGCATATCCGCCATATTAGACATGGCCCCTGAACAGCATTTGTCTGAACTTGCTTTTTTTAAAAACTCATTTACTCTTATTCATATTTTCACAATCTGCTTTTCATATAAAACGTAACAACCATTAATCGTGTTTAAAAATATCATCGGGAAAGTTTAATTTTGCCTTCAAAGGTCTTGGGAGCTCAAATTTTTTGCGCTCGCAGCACAGAGACAAGTGCAGTACAGGCTTACTTCCGGGTCCTTCAAAACTTTAGTTAGCTGTGGCCGTACTTTCCTGCCTAATTAATATGCATGTCTATGGTGTACCGTCATCTTTTTCCATGAAGTGTGCCATTGTTGTTTGCAATTTGCATGCAACAATTATGGGAAATGTAGTCTACAAAGGGGGATTGGTATGCTCGTCTATGAAAGGCAAAAGTCCGTGGACAGTCTGGCAGACTGTCCATCCGCGTACATGTCTGCTCCCTGTTTTAAACACTCTGTGACAGCCCTGGCTCAAGTCTGGACTGTAGCTTCGTGCTGCACTGCCTGACCACGTCATCGCGTTAGCCAGGTTAAGAAAACCTACCTCTAGGAATGGCTAATGAGAAGCAAGTGACGCGCTCCAGCAGATGATCTGCGAGCAACTGCTTTTCCTAAGTGCCCAGATGTTCACAAACCGAAAGCAAGCTTTTGGAGAGTCGAATTTGAAATCGTAGCTTTTTGAAAGTTGAAAATTGAAAGCTTTTTTGAGTAGAAACTGCTTTTTTAACTAAATTTCAAGGGGATCTACATGCAATTCTAAATGTTGAAATATACATTCAGTTAACTGAATTCAAATTCAAGATTTATCCATAGCCTACCTTAGTCTGGTTTTAGCATGTTATTTGCACTCAAATAACTTGTTTTTTTTGTTGCTCAAAATATGTTCTATTTCGTTCCTCCAACTATTAGGGTCGTCAATATGGATGGACCTTCTGGGCCCAGATGCATCGAGAATTTTATACCAGAATTTGTCAGGGTACATAACCTCCGCGTAGAAGGGGGGAGCGTCACTGCGGAAATCCTCTTAATTTTTTCTCGGAAATGCATATTGAGACGTGAGGCTATTTGTATCCTTTGTGAATCCCACAGCGTCTTGTGACTTTGGTCGGGGCTACGGTTCTTATCATTCAATACGATTCTTATCGTCATCCAAAGGCTGTGATAAGCACTTACGAGCAACATCCGCGGATAGGCTTGCTATCTTGCACGGATATCGTTTTCTTAGATACTGCAGCAGGCATATGTGCTACCGCATTTACTGCATTCACTCTAGCTAAACAAATCATACAGGTTTGTATGCAGTGAAGTACAGGTTTGTATCTTTCTGTGATTTCATCGAACCTGGGCGTAGAAAGTGTACCCCAGTGAGAACTGCTACCATACAATCGGGGAGCTACAGCTCCGGTGATTGATTCTAAGTCTGTACTGGCTGCGGCGAGCACACCAGTAAGGCTGCCCAATTGCTTAGCGCGGTGCTACATCAATTGGTATATAAGACAGAGTTCTGCGTGTGCTTCGCTACACTATCTGCCTCGGCTTCCCCTACTAAAAAAAAATAAAAACATCGCCACATTTTATCGTCTGCGAGTGCTCTTTATTTTGCTAAGGCAGGCGCGCCTTGTGCACTGAATGTGGGGGAGCCAAGGATAGTTTTTTTTTTACAATCTACGAGCTACGGCTCTGGTGACTGATTTTAAGTCTGTACTGGCCACAGCTGCACACCAGCAAGACTTTTCCAATCGGTGAGTGCGGTGCTACATCGATTGGTTTATAAGGCAGAAGTATGCGTGATTCGTTACGTTATCTGCCTCCCCTACTAAGGACCACAGCCACGTTTTATCGTCTGCGAGTGCTCGTTATTTTGCTAAGGCATGAGCGCCTTGTGCAATGAATATGGGGGAGCCATGGATATGGCCGATGGGCACACCCGGTGTTATCTGTGCCTCAGCCTAGGGCATCTGCAGGAAGCGTTCTCAGACCCCTAATGATGCTATATGGGTATGTCGCTGGAGAATAAGCAGGCCCGATTGGATGCGTTCATGGCCCACATGCCTACCTCTGGCAGAACCCCAGCGGCAGTAGTAGTATTCGGAACAGTACAGCAGATGTTCTATCTAGCCAGGAGATTCATCCCGGCGAATGGCGTCTCCACCCCAAGGTGGTGGAGGAGATATGGCGACGCTTCGGTTGTGCTCAGACAGACCGGTTCGCCTCTCAAGAGTCTACTCATTGCCCCCAGTGGTTCTCGCTGAACGAGCATTCGAGTCCCCTGGGGATAGACGCATTAGCGCACGAGTGGCCGGACAGCCTGCTATGTGTGTTTCCACCTGAGTCGCTGATCCATGCCACTCTGCACAGGGTCAGCACGAGCCGCCACAAGCTCCTGCTGGTTTCCCAGCATTATACCCTGGCTTCCCACAGTCCCCAGCCTTGTTTACGATCCGCCCTGGAAAATTCCAGTTCGGGAGGATCTATTATCACATCAGAGTGGCATTGTTTGGCACCCTCGTCCAAATGTGATGAATCTCTCGGTATGGCCACTGAGGAGCCCGACCCTTCGATAACGGAGTGCGGCTCCCCCATCCAGCGACGCGACTTAACTCCAGAGCCCCCTCTACGAGGAAGGCCTATGGGTATATGTGGCAGCCATTTAACACATGGTGCTTACGGGAAGGTACGGACCATGTACACATGTACACTGTCCGATTCCTTTACTATTGGACTTCTTACAGTCCTTATTTGATAACGGGAAAGCAGCCAGCACACTGAAAACCTATGCGGCTGCCATATCCAGCAGGCATGTCTGGGTACATAACAAGCCTGCATGGAGCCATTACCTTGTCAGCTGGTTCCCGAGGGGTACCCGGCAGCTAAGAACCTGCGAGGTCACAGGTAGCTCCCTCCTGGGATCTCCCCTTGGTGTTGAGAGCGCTCACGGTTCAGCCCTCTGAGCCTCTTGAGATGATCAGCCTTAAGTGGTTTTCTTTTAAGACGGCGTTTCTCCTAGTGATGGTATCAGCAAGACGCGTTGTGAGCTCTGCGCTCTCTCCATCAGCGCAGTGTCTAAGGTGGAGGCCGGCCGACTCAGGAGTCACACTGCGGCCTAATCCATCGTTTCTGCCCAAAATCATTTTGGCATCAACCAGCCGATTGAGCTCGCTGCGTTTTGCCCACTGCCAGGCAAGGATCTGTGGGATGCACACCGGATATGTCCAGTGTGTGCGCTGCGATGCTACGTCAAAGCTACCGCTTCCATCAGACTCTTTGCTTGCTACGCAAGACCAAAAGGACAACGCTCTCTGCTCAGAGCCTCTCCCGATGAGTAGTGAAGGCGATATCTACAGCTTATGAGGCTAGCGCTAAGCCCTCGCCTATTGATATCCAGGGCAGATCCACAAGAAGTATGGCTACCTCATGGACAGCCCTGGAAGGCGTACCTCTTAAAGAAATTTGTGATGTGGTGACGTGGGCGTCCCCCTGCAAGGTTTTATCACATCAATGTGGCACCATGCCAAGCCTTGGCATCCACGTAAGGATGATGGTCCCTCCTGACATTTTGGGTATGTCATCCATATTGACGACCCTAATGGCGGGAGGAACGAAATAGAACAAACGGTTACGACGGTAACCATGTTCTATGAGTTCCGGATGACCATTAGGGATCATGGTCACTAGGGACCTTTTAAGGGCGAGAAAAGTGTTCAGAGGATTTCCGCAGAGACGCTCCCCCCCTTTATGGGAGGAATTACGTCACTACACGGAGGTCATGTACCATGACAAATTCTGGTATAAAAGTCCCGATGCATCTGGTCCCAGAAGGTCAATCCATATTGACGACCCTAATGGTCATCCGGAACTCATAGAACATGGTTACCCTCGTAACCGTTCGTTCTCTTTCATTGTAAGTCCCCCAAGATAAGTGCATCTGCTAAATCAATGTAATGTAATTAGGAGGAACTGGCATAGCCTGGGCTTGAACCTGCAATTTATGAAATATGGCTCAGCCTCAGCACATTGCAAACACCTCTACTACCTGAGCCAGCCTGCTTGAAGAAGATGAAAGTATAAAATAGTTACATCATAAATTCATCATAAAGAGAAGTCACTTATCAAGGATAGACTAATTGAAAGCAATTTGATTATCCGTCAAAGAGATATCTTAAAGCCAGACCAGTATCAGTAATCTGAAACGTTTGCTGCCAACCCACACTGCCGAGTGATACACAACGGAAGAGTTTTCTTTGCAAAACTACCATCTACAGGGTCATATTATCCTGAGTCTGATCATTCTTCCATGAGGTTTGGTTACTTTATAATGACAGTCAAATTCACATGCTCCAGCAGAAATGCTTGAAACTTAAAAAAGCTAAAAACATTATTGTAATTAGCTATGACTTTTCATGGTTTTCATTGCACTGCTGGGCAGAAATTATGATAACCTTCCTTTGGACAATAGATACACTGCTGCTTTATACAGTGTTTGATATTATTCATTTGCATTCCAGGTGTCATAAAAATATAATGGGTGACAAGTCATGGGTTGAAAGCAGTAGGGTTTCCATAGCAATCTCTAACTTCCATACACTGAGAAAAAAACAACAAATATTCTAGAAATGTTTTCATAGTTACACAAATGTGAACGTGCACTAGCAACAGATTGAGCCAAAATTCTCTTTTGACATCTCCCACTAATGAACAGCACACTTGTTTGTGTGCTGTGAGTAGAAGGTTAGCTACCCTATGAGTCACTTGTCTATATATTTGACACCCCCTGAGAGTTATGGATATGATGCAAGACTAATTTATTGGATGAAATGCCCTTAACTTTAAGGAAGCAATTATTTTTATTGGCCAGCCAATCAATCAATCAATCCAATGGCAGCCTTGGACACACTCCAGATTAAAAAATGGTTCAGAGTAAAGCCTGTTTATCACCTGCAGGATCCTCTGCTGTGCTATGTGAGTATATACTGTATTTTTTGTGCTTGAAAACACAAATTAAAAAAGAAATCTCTTTTCCCCTTTGAAACAAAATCTGGGTCTCATTAAGACCTTTAACACATGCACATAAAAACAATGGGAAAACAAATCTCATGGACCACCTCAATACATTTTGCATGCCTTCTGATTCCATGGCCATAATAATGTGTTTTGGATGCCACTGTCCATAGCCTCACTCTAAGATAAAGCATTGGTTACGCTGTACTTGAATGTGGCTGGACACATAAACTGTTGACTTACATATTTCTTCTGTGCACAGAGCACAAAGGAAACATGTACTACAAAGCTCAATGACTAGTATGCCTACACATATTGTATGTAAAGAAAAATGTATTTAGGGTCAACATATCTTGAACCTAAATAAAAAATTAATACCTGAAAGAATACTTGTCACTGACCTTTATAAGGTGTAGAAATGTACGCATATTTGGCGAAACATGTGTTGTAGTCCGTAAGGTGGTCGCTCTGAAGCCACGTAGCGAACCCACCTGGCACCTCCCTCCACTCCCCCTCCTGCTGTGATCCTCCCCTATCTGAATAGTGTGAAGAGGCGTGAGAGAAAGACGGACTGTCCACTCTCCTTTAAGCAAATTGTACACATATTTGTTAAATGTTAAAGAAAACAACAGACAGGCAGATAATATTTTTGTTTTCAGTATGAACAGAATGTATCAAAAAATTATAACTTACTGTAACTGTTTCAGACATTTTAGACAATCATAATAACTGTCACGCCTTTCTTTGTTACAGTGAGCACCATAATTCATTGGACAGTGACACAGTGACACATTTTTTGTTATTTTGGTTCTGTACTCTAGCACTTTGAGTTTGAAAGGATACAATGACAATGAAGTTGAAGTGCAGACTCAGCTTTAATTTGAGGGTATTTTCATCCATATCGGATGAACCGTTTAGAAATTATAGAACCTTTTGTACATAGCCCCCCCCCCCCCCATTTTCAGGCATCAAAAAATATTGGACATGCACTGCACAGGACTATAATCTCCTCTGCTGTTTGAGCCCAATGAATCTTGGCATTGTCGTCCTGGAATATGCCCATTGATGGGATAACCTGGTGATTCAGTACATTCAGATACTCAGCTGACTTCATTTTATTGCTGCATAACGTTTCTGAGCCTAGACTTGACCAATTGAAGCAACCCCAGATCATAACACTGCCTCCAGAGGCTTGTACAGTGGGCACTATGCATGACGGGTGCAACGGCGACTTTTTTTTTGGCCAGGCAGTGTGTCACTGTCCAATGAATAATGGTGCTCACTGTATATTCATTAAACGCAATCGTGATGCACCAGCAGATACAGATACTGCTTGGATAATTTCTAGAGCTGCCTACAGGGCCATTTGTACAGCCGTGTGTCAGGTGATAACCACTGCCAAAATATTGCAAGGATTCAAAATTTAAAAGACTGCCCTCTTTTAATCTGCCGAAGGAGAGGAGGCCTTCAAGCTCAGAGAAGCAAGATAAATTCATTTTTTATTATGTTGGCCCACTTCTCAGTATGAGCCAGCTCACTTTGAACATGTTTACCATGGAGCCTCCAGGGCTCTGGAGGCCGCCAGCGCGAAGAAGGAGGCAATCACACCATCTCCGTCGTATTAAAATATATTCTGGCTGGTATAAATTCCTTCATCCATCTTTGCACAAAAAATTGGACTGCCTTTTTGTAACAGAGAGATCCCCAGCTCAGTGAAATAATTTTTTCATGCGCATCTCACCTTCCAGTATACATTGTCTTTTATTATATAAACCGAGATGAATACTTTGAGCAAGAAATGCTTTGAGTAAGCATGCGCTGTATACCCCGGTGAAATGTATGGCTTATTTGTCTTGATCGATACTGCATAGATTCACTGACCTTGAAATCACCCAACTAGCTCATCATATTCAGTGATCCATTAGTTCACATACTGTGAAACTATGCAACATTGATCTACAAAAATAAATCAATTTTTTCCCAGAATGGTATTCATTATTTTGGATACTGTATCGTTGGAACTTAACATAGACGAGAGGAGCATATTGTATATATGGAAAGTATTAAAATGTGTGAAAAAGTTTTAAAACCAATTTTCATGCTGGTAAATGAATGTAATTTGAGAATATCTTAACAGTACAACTTCTTAGTTTGTGGTTGTGTTTTGTTTAACATATCATATGTGAAAGAATCATATTTCATCCAATTCATACAATCAGACTAAGTCGGATTAATTGACTAAACAGCAGAGGAGATTATAGTCCTGTGCAGTGCATGTTGAAGGACACACAGCCATTGTCTTAGTCATCCCCTTAATTGAATGCAAATAGCATGTGTGTCATAGTTCACAATAACCTCTAAATGTGCAGATTGTTTCAAGCTTTAAATTTTTTTATTTTTTTTATGATCACAGTCACTGATTGCTTTGTCTTTTTGAAAAAGACACAGAAGAAGCTGATAGCCAATGAACACACAGATGGCACCGATTCCCTGAAATGGATGTGTGTATTATGAACTATAAAGCATGTAGTATATAACTTGTGATCGGTACTCTAGATCTCAGAGTGTTTTAATAGCTGTCACGTGTAATTATTCTTATTCTGCCACCGTTAGGAGTCACGTAATCATATTCCAGTTTTTTCCCCCCATATTGACTAATGAGCTATTTTTTATTCCCACTGGAAGCGGAAAATATCAACTGTAGAGCTCTATGTCCTGTCAGCATGCCAATGTGCAATATCTTGAAGTGTTCTTTGCTACTTGTGCTATTGATGTACTAATGCTGAAGCTCTGCATTGCTGAATTAGTTTTCCTAAAGAGAAACTCTCATACTTTCCACTCCGTTAAGCACAGTCAGTATGTAGGAGGATTCCTTTTTCCAGCATCTAACATTTAACTCCAAATGACTCTAACTGCATTGTGACCTCATGGGAATGCCTGTGTAAGGCGCTAGTTTTGCTAATGAAATCTACAAATTAGGCACAGCATCTGAGCCCGCTTGGTTTTTTTTTTTTTTTTTAGCTCCTCCTGTGATTCTCTTTCTTTTCAAATAATGTCTCATTCAGCGAATTTCCTGGCAACCAACATGTTGCTGAAATCCAGCACCATAGATTCCGGACAAATTGGGATGATTATATGAAGGGGGTTACAGGAGGACACGATGACCCATCTTCTGAATTCCTTCCCAAGGCACGGAGCAGAGGACACGCAAGGCAGCTCCCAGGGAGATCAGACGCACGTAAATTAAGGTGCGAGGAAGTGAGAGATGAGTGTTTCCTTCAATCTGATAAATGAGACAAACGAATAGCCTCTGCGGAATGAAATAGAAATAGGTAGCCGGTTAGCCGTCAAGCCAAGACGAATAGTGCAATCACACTATCTCCAAAATGTTCCAGAAAAATTGCTACAAGATCACAGTAGCAGTGAGTGGAGGTTTAGTATGGGGAGATGGGTTACAGGTTCAAATACCTCAGGCGACATTGTACCCTTGCACAAGGTACTTAGCCCAATTGTTTCAGTGAGATATTCATCTCAATGAAGGGATAATCAGCTCTATATTGTGTTGAAAGTCACTGTGGTAAGGGCATTTACTAAGCAAAGAAATGATTGTTGGATTCCACTTGCATTTTGGAAAAAAAGGTTAAATATCCTGTGAGCACCATCTGGAAATTGAATCAATGAAATGTCTATTATTCATGTAGAACACATCAAGCTGAATGACAATTTACATATACTGTCATGGTACTATTCCAAAATTAATGAGTTTGGAAGCAAAAATGTTCCGTAAATTTGACCTAATATCTGTTTAACTACCATGAGAAATATTAGAGTCACCCTGCTCCAAACTTAAAATAGGCTTGGGTTTTTTGGCCTCCTCCAGCTCTGTCACTTGAACATTTTAACTGATATCAGCTAGTGGTGCAGGTGCTAAAGCATATGATGTTTGTTTGACCCATTATCATAAATAATGGTGGGACCATTTACCTAAGTAAACGAATACAGTCTTAAATGTTTAGAAAACAGTATAATCAAAAAACTTTTTTTGCATATTTCCAGAAATATATTTATTGGATTCAAACGTGGATTTACACACAATTAAAGAGAGCTTTGAATGCAGTGATTTAGGGTTAAAACACCCTGGCCAGCAAAGATCGCCACCTAAGTTATAGAGTGCTTTGGAGGGCTCATCCCAATTCACAAAGAAAGCGCAGCACCTTTTGTGCCGTTTGGAGCTAGCTAGCGCACTTGTTCTGTCTTTCAGGATATTCAGGGCCTGGAATTTTGCCCTGCAATGTTTTTGCAGGTCTTTTTCTGTTAAGTGATCACTCTTCAGTGGAAATAAGCCTAATTAAATGTTTGAATAATGTATCTTGTGTGCCCACTACCTCTTCTCCCCAATCTACTCACTGCATACACTGCTGACCACAGCCAGAAAAAGGCAAAAGTTGAATCCAATTACATGTTGCTTGTTCCACTTAATGGTAAATTATTAATGCGTTGTTTTCGATATGAGGGTGTTTTATGATAGAACCGCAAAACTGTGAGACAATGGCCACCTGTTTAGGCGCTTTATTCTGTATCCAATGGAACCTGCAGGGCTTGTGCATTACCCATATGCTGTTATCCTCTCCTCCAGGAAGAGTGCATACTCCTGCTTTAATGTGCAGCTAGGACTCTTATTGGGTTATATATATATATAATAGTCATTTACATATCTATCTACTCTAATTGGAACTGAACATGTGTCCCATGTTTACATGTGCAGACTCCTGACTCCTGTACATGGTAATATTTTACAGGTACAAAAATTCATTGTATAAATGCAGACATAATGTACTGGACTAATGAGGCTGAATTGGTAGTATATTTGGATGCGTAAATTTAGACCATATTTCAGTGTCATTTGTTAGCGCTTGCTTCGAGAAAATATAAATCATCAGAGAGCACCAGGAGAGGATATACATCATCAATCAGCACCAAGGGAGGATGTACATACATCATCAGTCAGTGCCAGGAAAATATATACATCTTCAGTCAGTGCAGTGAGGTCATAGAATGCTGTAATTATAACTGTAAGCTACTAGTTCGTAGTGTTTTAGAATTTATTGATTATCCAAACAATGACCAGGCTTCCTGTACCTCATGTATTTCCCTAGTAATTGATAGTTACTGCGACTGTTCACTTTGAAAAATGCAGTAGTTTCTTGGCCATTTAATGAAAAGACAAGTGATAAACAATATGTGGATAGCAAGCCATCCTCTAAACATTTAGCCAAGTACATGTATTCACTCAGTAGACAAACTGGCCCACCTGTAAATGTAATAGGTATTATGTAGATGCTGTAGAGCACTGTGCATTAAGTTACATTGCTTAATCTCCAGATGATAGGGATGTTGTACATACATGTAAAGAGACATCGGGGAGACATGGTTTTATATGTACATGGCATAGCTCCTCCCCTGAGTGTGCTCAATTCTATGTTTTCTCATTCACTGTCCAGCCTGTGACTATGGCTAGAATGCTACCTGTGCTAAAGAAATTGCCTCACCTGTAATCAGCTGTGCTGCCACAGAACCTCTGTAATTAAAAATGACAGGACCAATGAGTATCTGCAGCACTTAAATGGGCATTGGGTACAAACAAAATATACAAGTCTGCACTGCATACTAATGCAACTTCCTCAGAGGTATTTGTTATCTGTGAAATACACAGAAGTGCAAAGAATCCCCTTTTTAATTAATGTTGTAAATGTATACATCACATTCAAATGGTCACCAGCGTGCTGTAAATCCTCTTTATGGTTTCAGTATCTGTGCAAAATGTCATATAAACAGATATCTACTTTCCAGCAACCTACTTGTGAAAATAAAATGGGAAAATTGCGATATGTGTTATTTTTATGGAAACCTTTTATCTTTAAATTTTTAAGTCTCAAGTCATAGGTAGGTTTCTCTCTCTCCCTCTCTCTCTCTCTCTCTTTCTCTGTCTCTCTTACTCACACACGCACACACTTCTCAGTGAACAAAAATCAGTTCAGAACAAGTCTCCAGGATAATAATCTCTGGCTTGTTTGTCCGGGACACATCTGTGAAATGGATCGTCAGCGATTTGCTTTTCTGGTGTCAAGAGGTTAATTTTTTTCTTACAAGAAATCAAAGGCTGATAATGGCGAGTACTGCAGCGCCTTGCTCCGCTCTATCTCAAGCCAACTTCTAAAGATTATTAATCAGAGGATACAATATACAGTATGAAAGCTATTATGCTCGATCAATAACAAGGGTGCAATGCTCTGCTATGAGTCAGTGTTGGTACAGTCTGTGATAAATGGAGGAAGAAACTCATGAACTGTTTTGATTTCAACCAAAGCTCTTCATTAAAAGCGTAGTTTAACCACATACTGACTGGGCAGCTTGAGTAGTCATAACAACAGTCACTCCTCTCCGTTGTTGCCATCCTAATTAATCCGCTGCCTTTTCAGTAGTGCATACGCGCGCATGTTAGCACTATGAAGTACAACATGCATATTGTGCTCTGAATTCCAGAAGCTGGTCGAATTTGGCACCCTTACTGTAGGTCACAGAAAGTTGATGGCGCTTGGAGACTGACACAAAAGGCTCTGCGTTGCCAGCCGGAGTCATGCGAGCACAGAAGCCCTCCATTTCTAAGCAACAACACGTTTCATTTAAAATTATGCAAATGCGACGTGGTGGCGAGGCGGCTAGGAACGACAGGAATGCATCAAAAATTCTAGTGGGGGGGTGGGGGGGTGGGGTGGGTGAGGTGGGAGAGTCATGTCCCAAACTGTGGCTCTTAGGAGCAGAAATATTCTTGCTGGTACTGTATACTCCGGTCCCTCTGTCACCCTGTCTTCAGACGGAGCGTGGCACAGCGTAGCGAAGCTGCGAAGATGACGCCCACAAGCGCATGAGATCGTTATGCTCTCCAGAGGGGTCCTCATATTCCTGTAAACACTTTTCCCTGCTGGGATCTCCCGCTCTTTCGTCTGGAGCTCCTGTGAAAACCACAACTCAGTCTCCACTCTTCTTTCCTCGTGGGATGCGACATTTACGGATATCTTTATAGCACTGTACAATTTGATGGAGTTATATATGCCCAATTAATTTTAATGATTGCATTATACGTAATTAAAGTTTACATTGCTGATGGATGGTCAATGATGACAAATGCTAGCAAATATACTATTATGAAGTAGCTCGGAGAGGCTGGATTGATATGGCAATTTGTATAACACACCTACTTTGGCTTGTCTGAAAATCCTGGCCTCCTTCTAAATATCATGTTAATATTAAACTATCAGTAAGGAAGATAATATATTTAGACTAGAATAGAATACACTTTATTGATTGCCAGAAGGCAAATTCATGAAAGAATCTTCCTGAATTCATAAATGAATCATGAAGTCGTCAAATTCATTATTCATTCATGTTGATTTAAAAATCAACAATGTGTTTTTAAAATAATAAATAATGTAGTTGTTGACACCTTATGCATTATTAACATTTAATGATTAAAGAATTATGAATATTCAAAAAAAAAAAGAAAGAAATTGGTGGTTGAGTTGGTGTGGGAAACAGTTGGAGGCTAAGGATTGGTTCCCGTTTCACTGGAACTATAAAAATAGGTAAGTAGGCAAAGAGTCACAGGCAGATTCTCCTTTAATAAAAGAGTTCTATCTGAGTCATTATGCTTTGAGGCTGGATTAAAAGAAAAACATTTGCAACGGTGTGCTACTTTCATTGCTGCATTTAGCCAATTATCTTGGAGGCAATCTACATGAGGTGGGAATAGGTATGAAGAATTTTAGTCAATTTCAGCCATGCACCAAATGTGAGCGTTTATAACAAACAGCAAGTTGTGTTACAGACATACAGTACATACTGTATGGAAATAACATGGAAATAAAGGCCAGGTATATTACCTGCATGTCCAGTATAAAACTGATGTGTTATTGTACAGCCATGGTCATACATCCTTGGCATCACTGTGATGAGACGTGAAACTATTGAAAGATTATCTACCTGGTGCTTATATTTGCTGTTTCACCATGTTGTTGAAAGGCAGGCTCTGAAACAGCAAGAGGCTGACAGACACTTGTGCCAAATATAATTCATGGACTCACCAATGGTTTCTATCATGTACGCATACATTCGATAATGTACTGTACAGTTATATTGCTTTCAAATGAAATCTTCATTAAATACATCTGATTGTGCTGTTGATTTTGACATTCATCTTCGAGGAAGAACAACATTGTGGAGGTTCATGTTTCCTTAGCTTAATCTTGTTAATATCTGAGCATTGTAAAACAAATTAGCACTGTAATATGATTATTGTTGCTTTATTATTCAGTATTATTATTCATTTATCCGAATGTGAACATTCTATTATAGCAAAAAAGGCCTTTGAATGCATCACAGAAATGCAAAGCACAGCCTCAAAATGAGCTATTGTGTGAGCAGATGCAAAGGTTTGGATGAACTTTGGAATTACATCTCAGGGCCTATTATCCCAGGGGCTATTATTTTAGCCATGCAGCCAGCACCTAATATTAACCCCTTTGCGCAGAGGCTTAATTTTACCCATTTTCATCTGTTTTGTACCGTTCTGTTTAAAGCTTTATAACTCCTGGGGCCCAATCTTACACCCGGCGCTAAGCGGCGCAAACCCAAACGCAAGTGTCTTTGCTATCTTACTCCCAGCGCATGGTTTATTATAACGCCTTGCGTTCACGTCGTTTAACTACCATGTATTCTTGCGCCCATTACAAGTGAACTGGGCGTGTTGGTCTTAAGATTAGGGGCTCTATTTTAATAAACCAAACGCAATGGTGAACACGAGTAAGCGCTTGGCGGTATCGCTCTGAGGGCGTGTCGGCGAGAAATTTGGTAATTTCAAGACGGCAATCTTGGCGCATCTGATGGCGGTATTGCTAAAAGGCTGGGTTTAAATGTCCAAGGTGTGTCTCTATGGTAGCCAATCAAATTGTTGTTCTCATGCTTTAAAAAAAGCCAGTTGGAACGCAATCGCTCCATGCAATTTCATAATGAGCAACCCAAACGTACTGGACCGTCAACGACAAGAGCGATTTTCCGCACAGGAATCAGACATACTTGCAACAGAAGTACAGGCTAGGACTGTAGTAATTTATGGATCACAATCCACACCACCTCGTCTCCCAGAAGTTCGGAAGGCACGGGAGGAGGTGGCGAATGCATTAATTAGCCTACATTAGGTGATGTAGGCATAATTATGATTCAAATGGTAGGCTTATGATTCAACTGTGTCAATGTGTAATTTATATATTATAGGCTATTGGCCTACATGATCGCAAGTTTCTTGTTAGCTGTCCTGTTTTATTCTAGTAGTTTAAATTAAAATTAATTAATTAATAATAATTATAGGCTATTTGTTCATTAAATGGAAGTGTAATGTTGGCATCACCTATAGACACTTCATAGAACTACATGACTAATAAGTTTCCAAATTGCCAGAGTCTATTGCGTTGCCGCTAAGAGGTGGTTCCAGCTGATCATAACACAATGGGTTTTCGTTGGTTCAAAGTGTCACTGAGCCGAAAGTATTTTAGAACATGCCCCAGACAGCGCCACCCATCCCACTGCAGCGCAAGCGAAAGGATGTTATGCTGAGAATTTGTTGATCCTAGCGGTATTGCTGAGAAACGCCATAGCGCCAGTTTTAAGACGTTGATGCTGTCAGCAAGCTTGCGTTTGACTATACCGTCCCCTTGCGCTGGTTTGCGCCGGTTTGAAAATAGAGCCCGAGGAGTGTGTCAGGACTCTGAATTGTCGTTGTTAGTTAGTATTATGTTCTTATGGTTTTTATTTGCTTCCTGATTATGTATTTATTGTTGGTCGCACTGTTCCGTGTTTGCTTTGTCGTGACTCCCCTGTCTTCGTCTCACTATTCGGTAGTCTTTGGTGATTTCGGTTTCTCTGTATTTCCTCTGTCATGCGCTTCCTTCATTACTAATTACTTCATTGTAAATAATACTAATTAACTAACAACAATTAACATCTTAGAATTAGGGTCTACTAATTTACTAATGACTAACTTGTATATAATACTAATCTATTAATCTACTAACGCCATAGAATCAGGGTTTTCTACTAATCTACTAATTTACTAACTTCATCTTCTTTCCTCGCTGCAGCTGTCTCTCTTTCTGCCTGTTCTATCACTAATTATCTTTCTTTGGTTCCTCTATTAACTACAGCTGACTCTTGTTTACGCTTTCCTATTCCTTGTATGCACTTGTCTTATTGGAGTCCATGTTATGTTATCTCTATGTATTTGGTTCCGGTCCAGTCCGTGTCTTACGTTCTCCCTCGTTATTGTATTATCAGCTTCCCTTATCGTTTCATTGTGCTCACCTGTGAGCAATTTCCCTTCCCCGCCTCTGCACACCTGTTCCCCATTTTGTCTGTCTTCCTCTGTGTATATATACCCTGTTTTCTCAGTCTTTCTTTGTGAGTTCCTCACCGTTGGTTTGTTCATATGAATTTTTCCGAGTACCTTCCGAGTTGTCTGTTAGTTTCCTCAGTATCTCTTTCCGAGTTTTTGTTTTCCCTCGTCCTTCTCCTGTTGTTATTTTATTTTTGTATTCTGTCTTGTTTTCTTTTTGTTCCCCTTAACGCCTCCCTGGTCTTGACTCCTGCCTGTGTTCTCGCAACCCTGATTTTTGGATTCTGTTTTTGTGCCTCTGCTGTGCCTTCCCGGTTCCGACCCCTGCCTGTTCTGTGACTACTCTTTGGACTCTGTTTTTGTACCGTTGCCTGTCTCCCCAGTTTTTGACCCTGCCTGTTGCACTACGGATTGCTGCCGCGTCCCTTTATTAAACTTTGTTTTTTTTTTGTACTTCCTGCCTGCTACTGGGTCCTGTTTCCACCTACCCTTAGAGTGGCCAGGATTCTTTTTGCTTGAGCCAGCAGAAAGCGCTTGCGCTAGAACCACTACAAACCTGGTCTAAAGTCATGTCGCAGTTGTTTACATGTTATTTTAACGGCGCATATAAGTGCGTCTACATAGGCGAGTGCACAATGTGCATACCCCCCTGTCTGTTACACACAGGGGCGCGCACAAGCATCACTAAAATATCTAGATCCAAATGTGAAATATTATTATTGTGTAGGCTATATCAAAAATGCATAATAGTAAAAGGTTCCATAGGTCCACTTACCTTTCCCTCAGCGAAGGGAAACGATGCCACATTACATTGCTCTCAGCCCACTCCATCAACATCCAGGCGATGTGCGATGGTATGGGACAATGGCTATCCATTAAAAAGGAACTGATAACACCTATATCAAGCCTAATGCGTGAATTGTCATTCATTGGAAAACTCGCGCACTGCAATAGACGGACATTTGAGTTTTGAAAATGCGCTTCAGATATCATTACAATACAGCTCTATATCTAGGAATACAGCCTGTAAGTAAATAGAATGGTTTGTGACTGAAAAAACCTTGTCCAGTCAATATTGCTTTTATTGTTTTTCAAATAGCCTCGGCTACAGCGGATTCGCTGTGCATAAGGTTTTTTCGATAGCCTATGGTTAAAAAAAAAAAAACGGAGATAAATGTCACCATGTTAACTGAATTGTAACCTTAACTATTCTTCATCCTTTATATTTTTTTAATTACAGTGACAAGGTTTCCATACCCTCAGCTTATTAAAACCCCGCTGATTTCACCTGTTATTCCATAACTGAACAAAAGATTTTAAAGAGAACTAAGCGTCTAATTAGAAACGAAAACAAATTTGCAGCATGTTACAATTAATTCACAATTAATTTTAATACCATTATCTGCTGCATGTGCGCTTTACAGGAGCAGGTCTGTTTCCCCTGCTGTAGATCGCACTTTTAACAGTCTTCCTGGGAAAGTGGATTGTTTTAAAGCATTACGCTACCAGTAAAACAGGTTGGTCACATTTCCATAAGCAGGACATTATAAAACAAAGGAAAATATGTGTGAAGCTTTATTGTATTTGTTGTCATCATTAAGGAAAAATAACGTTATTTATTTTATTAATCAATATTAGAATGCAGGTAATGAACTTCGGATGAAGCTTTAACATGAGTTTGTTGCTTCATTGCATAATCAAACGAAATTTGTTAAACAAGCAGGCTAATTTGGCGTTTTCTAAGGTGAGACGGAAGCCATTGGTAGCTTATTCTCAGCTGTTGCAGGTGCCTTTAACGAAATTTAACCGCATATACGTATTTTGTAAAATAACAGCACTGTCTGGAATTACCGGGAACGGGAATGGTTTGTCCAAATAATATTTACAGTATCATAGGCTACTATTGATCCATATAGCCTATTCTTTGATCGCACTAAACACGCACGAGCATGTCTGTTTTGCCATCATACTGTATAAGCAATCCGCCAAGGTGGAAAAGCAGGCTTTTAAAGGGAATGGGATTTGACATTTTGACTGGTTTATTGCATGTCACGCCCAAGACACACCTATAATTAATGAAGAGACTAGGTTCAGCCCATTTGCACGCTGCGCCGTGCTTAGCACCCAAAAAACACGCCGTTAAAATAGCAAAAGTGGACTTGGACACGCCCTAAATGGACTTTACGCCATGCGCTTCGACCAAGCGCCAAGATCGCCAAGATAGAGCCCCAGATATCAATGTAACACAAACACTAATAATGGCTTAAATTAAAGAAGACCCTGGTACCATTTATTATCATGCCTTAAATTTAATTGTTTTCATAACTCAGATGTAAATTATGGGCAGTGAATGCACAACCCCCAGTGAAAAACAAAGTTCCATCACTCTAGTTTACAGTGAACATCTGAGAGTCAAATGTGTGAATAAGGTTAACCTTTACATTTTCTGGTTTGCAAACCTCTGCATGTGTACAAAATATGTAAGTTATATGTATTACTGCTAAAATCCTATGAGGCAAATTGAAATGGTGTACCTTAGTGTCCAAAATTCTACCCAAAATGGACAATTGTGCATCACAGTAATTCAGGAGATAATCAAAATTTTTCAACAGATAAACTCTTTTGACTTGTTCGAAATATATTTGGATCTACATCATTAGTTAATTTTCAACTTTTTCAAAAGATTAGGGGAATGGTTTTAGGTGTCCAAAAACCTACCCAAACCTTTCCAAACCCATGGAAACATATACGAAGTAGCCAAGCTATCCAAAGCTACACATACTATCCAACGCTATCCAAACATTAACACAGCTTTAGTGTCCATTTGAAGCACATTACGATGTCCTATGAGGAGGCCATTAATGAGGGGAATGACCCTTACCAACCAGTCAGACTAACAATGTATGAGAACATGCACACAATTTACAACTACTATGATGTTCTCCGATATAAACATATTGTCATGGGTATTGCTGCAGTCATTCTTCCTCTTAGCGGCATGAGGGCGCTCTTGTCTTGTTTTTCCGTCTTCCATTCCGGGTTTTCATTCTTTCCTTCCTAATTTCCCGCACCTGTCCTAGATTACCTGCCAGTTATATAAGCTCTGTGTTTCCATTTCCAGGTGCTTAATTGTTGCATTGCTTTGCTACACAGAGCCGGTACGGTATAGGATTTAGGCACTGAAGGAGAGCATTTTGCTTCAAGCTTTTCCGAAAGCTTTTCTGCATTCTGAATTCAGCACCACTAATGTAAAATTGTGACATCATAAACAATAATAACAAAACCAAGCTAGCCTTTCTGTGGCTAGCTAGCTATACTATTATGAATACAACACCATAAAACACACATGCACACCTTGCACGCAAGGCAACTATGGAATCCATGTCTGCTTCAGATGAAGAGTCATGGATGTAAATCTCATCTGAATCCAGTGAAAATCTTTTTGTCACTTCGACTTCGCCTTTGTACAAATAAAACAATTTCTCACTGGAGTTCACTAGCGATGCGTATGCGCTCTCTTGCGCAAAACCACAGAGACGCATGAGACATGCACAGCTCTGACAATTGCTCCCAAATGTCTAAGCGTTTCCCCTCTGCAAGAATCCCCTAACACCCGGTCTCGGTGCTGGTGGACTCTGGCACTGATGGGAACTTCATTGACGCAGACCTGGCCTCCCAATTACACCTGCCCAGCATTCCTCTCCAGACTCCCTTAGACGTCCTTGCCATCACCGGCGTCCCACTGAGCCGCATCACTCATGTCACCCCCCCGGTGAGTCTCCTGTTATCCAGCAATCATCGGGAGGAGATCATCCTCTACATTATTAAATCTCCCTGAGCTCCAGTTGTATTGGGACACCCCTGGCTCACTAAACACACTCCCTGGGTCGATTGGGCAACTAACCGTATTCTTGAGTGGAGACCCTATTGCCTGTCACACTGTCTCCGAGACGCTCTAGTGCCTGCTGCTCCACCCAATGCCCCGGAGAGAGAGACTGCTGACCTGTCATCCGTGCCTCCCAAGTACCTGGACTTGAGAGAGGTGTTCAGCAAATCCCGTGCAACTTCACTGCTGCCCCACCGTCCGTATGACTGCACCATTGACCTCCTACTGGGTACGTCGCCCCCCCAGAGGCCGCCTGTTCTCCCTTTCTCACCCCGAGACCAAGGCCATGAACAAATAAATTCAAGAGTCGCTAGCCCCAGGCATCATCCATCCCTCTTCTTCTCCGGCCGGGGCGGGGTTCTTCTTTGTGAGCAAGAAAGACTGCGGGCTTCAACCATGCATCGACTACCGAGGTCTCAACGTCATTACGGTAAAGAATCGCTACCCTCTTCCTGTCATGTCTTTCACCTTGGAATCACTACGGAGGGCCACTATATTCACTAAACTGGACCTCCGAAACGCAGACCATTTGGTCCAGATCCGCGAGGGGGACAAGTGGAAGACCGCATTCAACATGCCCACAGGCCACTATGAGTACCTGGTGACGTTTGGTTTGCCTAACTCCCCTGCAGTCTACCAGGGCCTGGTTAGTGACGTCCTCCGCGACAAGCTCACCCAGTTTGTATATGTGTATCTTGATGATATCCTGATTTTTTCCCGATCCAGTGCCGAACACACTAACTATGTCTGCCGAGTACTCCTCGAAAACTGGCTGTTTATTAAGACCGAGAAATGTGCGTTTCATCGGGACACTGTCTCCTTCCTAGGCTTTGTCGTTTCCACTAGGGGTATCCGGATGGACCGACGGAAGGTCCAGGCGGTGGTGGAGTGGCTGAAGCCCAAGTCCCGACGTGAGCTGCAGCCGCTTCATTCATAACTACAGCTCTGTGGCTGCCCCCCTCACCTCTCTGACGTCCTCGGCCAGGAGATTCACCTGGACCCCCGAGGCCGATAACGCCCGCCTTTCAAGACCTAAAAGGATGTTTCACCTCCACACCCATCCTGGTCCAGCCTGATCCCTCTGGTGGAGGTGGACGCCTCAGATGTGGGGGTAGGGGCCATCCTGTCACAAGTCTCTCCCGCTGATGGCAAGTTACACCCCTGCGCCTTCTTTTCGCATCGCCTGACCCCCACCAAGCGCAACTACGACAACGGGGACCGAGAACCGTTGGCGCTCAAGCTGGCTTTGGCGGAGTGGAGACACTAGTTGGAGGGCTCGAGCACCCTGTTCCTGGTCTGGACCGACCACAAGAATCTGGAGTATCTGCGTTCAACCCCCGCCAAGCACTATGGTCATTATTCTTCACCAGGTTCAACTTCGTCCTCTTCTACCAACTCGGCTCTAAGAACAGTAAGCCTGACGCCCTTTTGGAGGGCGTTCCACAAGTTGTTGGGTGCGTCTGTGAGTCTGTCCTCAGGTTTCCACCCCCAGTCCAATGGCCAGACCGAGCGGGCCAACTAACAACTGGAGACCATCCTGCGATGCCTCACCTGCCACGACCAGGGGACCTGGAATCGCCAACTGCCCTGGGTCGAGTACTCCATAAACTCCCTACCATCCTCCTCCACCGGCTTGTCCCCATTCCAGTGTTGCTTGGGATACCAACCCCCATTATTCCCCGCCCAGGAGGAGGAGGTGGGAGTACCCTCAGCAGCAGCTTTTGTCCAGCGTTGTCGCAAGACCTGGAGGAACACCCCTCTGCCCTTCTACGCAACTGTCCACACGAGATCTCCCTTTCAGAGTCGAATCCCGCAAGCTGGCCCCATGCTTCATTGGCCCCTTCCCCATCTCCAAGGTCATCAAGCCCTTTGCTTGTGTTTTCTCTTCCCCATTGTGTCAGCCCCGCCTCTCGTCTCAGCTCCTGATTACCGATGTGTTTCACCTGCCCCGCTGTTCACCTGTTTCTCATTTGCTCATCAGTTCTGTGTATTTAAGTTCCACTCCGTCTTGTGTTTGTTGCGAGTTCGTCACAGTTGCCCTCTTTGCCCTGTTTCGCTACATGCCTTTTTCTGACCCGTGTTCTGCTAGTTTCCTCGTGTTCCTGATTTCTGTTTTCCTAACTTTTTTATTCTGTTTCTTGACTTCGTCTTTTGGATTGTGTTTTTGTACTTTTGCCGTGACTTCCTGGTTGATCTCTGCCTGTTTTCTGACTACGCTTTCGCCTCATCCCTGGGTTTCGACCCAAAATAAACTTTTGTACTGCACCCTGACATTTTTGAGATTTCGCCCATGTTGAAACTTATACTGTACACCACATACAGTATATACAGAAAAGACAGAAAATAACTACATAATCTTAGAAAGGACGTATCTGGCTTTATTAATGCAGGTAAGGTTATTTATTCCATATTTATGAGAGATTTTCATAGCAGAATGAAATTATAATTCACTCTAATAAGTGAGCAGGCAAAATAACAGTTTAATTTACCTATAACTAGGACCTTATTTGTTTTTTATTGTTGCTGTGATATTATAAAATGTGTTGGTGGTTAAAGAAGAACTGTAACAAACTCCAGTATCTCGCTCTCATGTAGATCACACTGAAGAGTGGTGAATATACTTTTATGAAATACGGAAGAACGGTGGCACGTAGGAACTTTGCCCGATAATAGCCCAACTCACGGTAATGAAGACGATATACAGGTTTTCATGGTACCCTCGCTTTCTGATGTGGGACAGTAGGATGTTTGTGATGCAGGCCCCAGGGTCTATGTCACTACGGTCACTACACAAAGGGGTTAAGAGGGTACTCCAAGACTGTGTTTGATTTTTAGTTGGTGTAAACAGGCTTGAATTAGACAAGCTGCAGTATTTTGTACATTACAATAATTAAATAATCATTGCATCCAATATCCTTGATTAATTAGTGAATCTACACAACTCAAAAAAAGAAATTTGTGTTATTTTAGGTTTTCTGTTCAAACTTCTAGCTAATCAAAGCAGTCTAACTAATTAAACAACTACCTCAAGCCTTTCATTCAACTCTATAGGCTCATCCAGTTGTCACTCACTAATTTACATGCGTGGCACACATTGTCTTTTGGGTGAAAAGTTTCCAAGGCCGTTGACAAATGTTGACAAACTAAATCACTCAGATCCACCATGGATGAGTTATATAGTTTCAACAAGTTAACTCCATGTAAATTTTATAATGTCAGCTTTAGGGTGACTGTACAGAAAGACTGGCTAGGGTACTTAGTTAGCTGCCTGGTACTGGCTAGGGTACTTAGTTAGCTGCCTGGTACTTAGTTAGCTACCAGATAGCCAAGCTAATTTCTGGTAAGATTGTTTTATCAGACAAGAATCACTCCATTATTTGCATAAAAGAGCATCACAAACAAAGTGCGCATAGCAAGTTCTGTCAGAAAATTCTTGCTGGTCAGCTAGCAACCACGCGACTCATACTCAACCAATCACATGCACACACCTCTAATGGAATGCCCCTTTATAAACCAAGAATCAGACATCCTTTTGCTGCTCATTTGTTTTGCTGCCCTCGTTTGCTTTGGTGTTTCTGCATTAAAATTTGTGATCACCCTCCACCACCCTGGCTTCCGCCTGTTGTTTGGATCTGCTTTGGTATTGTGAGGGAGGGGAAGGGGTCGGAGAACCAGACGCGACCGGTAGGGGATCCAAAAGTTACCCACTAACGTGGGAACCAAAATTATGGGAATAAATAGGGGTACCCTTACAGAACACGGAAAAATAAACAAAGGGGAAATACGTAACCCCTGGCATATCAGCCAATCGAAAACAACCCAGCAAAGAGGGCGAAAACAGACTTGAGTGGAAGTAGATGGAAAGAGAAGGAAAAAACCTCCAGCTCAATCAGAATCAAATGAGTTCAAACAAGGAGGAAAATAGAAAGATAACAAAAACCTCCTGCTCAAAGCAAGGGAAATAGAGCGAATATGAAAGGAGGAAAATAGAAAGGTAACTGAGGTTATAGCTTCAAAGAGGACTGGGGAAAACAGAGGAAAGACTTTAGTAAAGAGAAAGGAAAGGATAACGAGGTCCTAAAGGAACTAATCCTAAAACTCAAATCTAACGAATGCATTCAATGACCACCTGTGTATCTTTTAGACAGAAAAGATATGCAGTCTTATATCAATTACCTGGCCAGAGCGTTGAGACTAAAGCATGGAACACAGAAGGTGCTGGGCTTAAGTAGCCCACCTGCACCTGATTGGTACGGAATGTGGAAAAAAACAACAAGAGTGCCCTCTCACAGCAACACCCACGGAGAGGCATAAGCAGGCTGGAAAACCATGACAGGTATGGGGGGTTTCTGGTCATCTCTTGTTTAGCAGACAGATACCCGTCCTCCAGAGTAGTACCTAAAGCAAATCCATTCAGTGTCAAACCGAAATAATTATGCAGCACATTCATTAAAACATGTTATTGGAATATGTGAGTTGTCCTGACAGAACTGCATACATACACTGCCTGGCCAAAAAAAAAGTCGCCGTTGCACCTGTCATGCATAGTGCAAACTGTACAAGCCTCTGGAGGCAGTGTTATGATCTGGGGTTGCTTTAATTGGTCAGGTCTAGGCTCAGCAACGTTATGCAGCAATAAAATGAAGTCAGCTGAGTACCTGAATGTACTGAATGGCCAGGTTATCCCATCAATGGGCATATTCCAGGATGACAATGCCAAGATTCATCGAGCTCAAATTGTGAAAGAGTGGTTCAGGGAGCATGAGGAATCATTTTCACACATGAATTAGCCACCAGAGTCCTGACATTAAACCCACTGAAAGTCTTTGGGATGTGCTGGAGAAGACATTACGGAGTGGTCTGACTCTCCCGTCGTCAACACAAGACCTTGGCCAAATATGAATGCAACTCTTGACGGAAATAAATGTGACGTTGCATAAGGTTGTCAAAACAATGCCGCGACGAATGCGCGCCATAATCAAAGCTAAAGGCGGTCCAACAAAATAGTAGAGTGTGTAACTTTTTTTTTGGCCAGGCAGTGTATCTCAAAATCAAATCATTCTACTAAAACAGCAGCACTAGTATTTCTATTAACCAAAAATAATACTTTGTCACTCATAACACAATAACATTATGATCTATTATGCCTTTCTTTAAATCAAGCTTTCCATTACAAAAAAATAATGGCACCTCGTTGGTTTTTCTCAACTGTTTACACACTTGGCGGTGGAAGGTATATGACAGAAATCCATATGAGTGGAAAAACCTTCTCCAGGCAATGGATGAGACTTGTGGGGACATTACCTTGGAGTCCATACCAGGGGTTACTTCCCCCAATCACAAAATCATATAGAATTAGGGAAAACATGTGTACTTTAGCAACATTCCTGAGAATAATAAACAAAGATGTATAAGCAAATCAAGGTATCACCTGCAGTTAAAAGAAACAGTTAGAGGAAACACAATAAACTAGGTTGACATTCATACCATCTTCTATCGGCTGCATTGAGTAGAAAGATCCAGAATGCCTCCTTGCGTAGAAACCGATTTATGATGTCCCCCCTTGCGGAGGGAGTGCAATTTTTTTCTATGCCCAAAACTTTAATGTGCTTATTGATCCATGACTTGCCTACAGGTTTATCGTGCTTCCTAAAATTCTGTATGCCTTGCTCTATGTTTAACAACTGCAGGGGACACCTTGATTTGTTTATGTATCTTCGTTTATTATTACCAGAAGCGTCGCTCAATTTTCTTTATGACATATGTGCACTGTCCAATACTGTGAGCACTTTCTCTCTATTATAAGCTTTGACTGCAGTGCACGGGATAGCCTTTATTTCATTGTGGCACACAGTGTGCCAGTGCCTCCACGCCAGCCAGGGAGAACTCACAATAGCCCTGTGGCCAGTAATATAGCCTGCACTATATACTGATGAATTCAATTCAATTCAATTCAATTTTATTTGTATAGCGCTTTTTACAGAGAACTGTCACAAAGACGCTGCACAGGGAAACAGAAGGAAAATTGAGCAAAAAACCAGGCCTTAGCCCCCAACCAGCAAAATGAGGTAAAAAACTCCCCGGTAGGGGAGAAAAAAACACTGAACAGTGGCGAGAAAAAACTCCCCAGTGGGAAGAAATCTCGGAAGGAACCTGGCTAGAGAGGGGGTGCCCATCCTTTACTGGCCGGCCCGGTTTAGACTAAAGGTGGACTGAATGGTAATAGTCAATTCAATAATCAGTTCAATCATCAGTTCAAAGGGGGCGGGGTGATCTGGGACTCCGGTTGCGTGAAGTCAGGAGGATAAACCAAAGGAGGGACGGGTCCGAAGCAGTCTGCAAACTCAGGGTGAGGGGCATAACTGGAGCAGTCTGCAAACTCAGGGTGAGAGGGGGACGGGCCGGAGTAATCTGCAGCTCAGGGTGAGAGAGGAAAAGAGAAGATTAGCCCCTCACCCCCCCGACATCCTTAACTATAGGATTTACTAAAGAGGTACGTTTTTAGCCTACACTTAAAGACAGAAAGTGTGTCTGCAGCCCGTACATACATGGGAAGATTATTCCATAAGAAAGGGGCTCTGTAAGAGAAGGCTCTGCCACCCATTGTAATTTTAGATATAATAGGAATTTTCAAATAGCCAGCATTTTGAGAGCGAAGTAATCTAGGAGGACAGTAAGGAATGAGTAAGTCACTCAGATATTCAGGGGCCAAGCCATTTAAAGCTTTAAACGCTAGAAGTAAAATCTTGTAGTCAATTCTGAATTTGACAGGCAGCCAATGAAGAGTTTTGAGCACCGGGCTGATATGCTCCCATTTCTTGGTTCTAGTAAGAACCCTAGCAGCTGCTGAGCCAGTGCAACCAGACAATAATGCATTGAGGTAATCTAGTCGAGAGGTTACAAAGGCATGAACCATTTTTTCAGCATCCTCCAGGGACAACACCTTCCTTAATTTAGATATATTCCTCAGGTGGAAGAAGGCCATTCTTGTGATATTGTTAATATGGGGCTGAAAGGAGAGATCTGAATCAATAATTACACCAAGGTTTTTAACAACCTTGTTAGGGGAGACAGAGAAGCAATCTAAATTTAAGGGAAGCTGTAAGAATTTATCTCGAAGGGATTTGGGACCTAATACTAATATCTCAGTCTTATCTGAGTTCAATAAGGAAATTTTGGGTCATCCAGGCCTTTACATCTTTGAGACAGGTTTCTAGTTTAGACAACTGGTCAACTTCACCTGGCTTAACTGATATATAAAGTTGTGTGTCATCTGCGTAGCAGTGGTAGTTAACGCCATGTCTGCTTATAATGTTCCCAAGAGGGAGCATGTAAAGAGAAAAGAGCAGAGGACCCAAGACCGATCCTTGTGGTACTCCAAAGTTCACCTTAGAAAATTCAGAGGACTGACTGTTTACCCTAACAAACTGGGATCTATCATAGAGATAAGATTTAAACCACATAAGAGCATGCCCAGTAAGACCAACTAAATTTTCTAACCTGCAGAGGAGAATATTATGGTCTATAGTATCAAAGGCAGCGCTCAGGTCAAGTAAAACAAGAATAGAAATACAGCCACAGTCCAGAGAGAGGAACAAGTCATTCATTACTAGGGCAAGGGCGGTCTCGGTGCTATGGTGCTTCCTAAACCCAGATTGAAACCTCTCATACACATTATAAGTATGTAAAAATGAAGAAAGCTGTTACGCTACACATTTCTCAAGAATCTTTGATAAAAATGGGAGGTTTGAAATGGGTCTATAATTGGCCAGGACAGTGGGATCCAAATTTGGTTTCTTAAGTAGTGGCTTGATTTCTGCCAATTTAAAGGATGTAGGAACATGGCCCGATAGCAATGATGAGTTAATTAAATGAATAATTGGTTTGATGAGCATAGGCAATATCTCCTTCAATAACTTTGTGGGTATGGGGTCTAGAAGACAGGTGGATGATTTTGAAGAAGAAACTAACTGAATTAGCTCGCTCTCAAGTATTGGAGTAAATGATTCAAGACGTTCAGGGCCCTATCTTGGCGATCTTGGCGCTTAGTCTAAGCGCATGGCGCTAAGTCCATTAAGGGCGTGTCCAAGTCCACTTTTGCTATTTTAACGGCGTGTTTTTTTGGCGCTAAGCACGGCGCATGGCGCAACTGGGCTGAACCTAGTCGCTTCATTAATTATAGGTGTGTCTTGGGCGTGACATTCAATAAACCAATCAAAATGTCATATCCCATTCCCTTTAAAAGCCTGCTTTTCCACCTTGGCGGATTGCTTATGATGGCGAAACAGACATGCTCGTGCGTGTTTAGTGTGATCAAGGAATAGGCTAAATGGAGTATGATCAATATTATTCGGACTAACCATTAGCCTATGAGTTCCCGGTAATTCTAGACAGAGCTGTTATTTTACAAAATATGTGCGGTTAAATTTCGTTAAAAGGACCTGCAACAGCTGAGAATAAGCTATCAATGGCTTCAGTCTCACCTTAGAAAACGCCAAATTAGCCTGCTTGTTCAGCGAATTTCGTTTGATTATGCAATGAAAGTGTCAAACATCAATTCCAAGAGGCTGTTCTCATGGAGTTCTCGAAGTTCAAGCTTCATCCAAAGTTCATTAGGCTACCTGCATAGTAGGCTAATATTGATTAATAACATACATACCGTTATTTTGCCTTAATGATGACACTAAATAGCCATACAATAAAGCTGTCAGGTTCGCAACCCATAAGTTCACGCATATTTCCCCTTGTTTAATAATGTCCTGTTTATGGAAATGTGACCAACCTGTTTTACTCGTAGCGTAATCCTTTAAAACAATCCACTTTCCCAGGAAGACCGTTAAACGTGCGACTTACAGCAGGGGAAACAGAACATGCAGCTCACGTGCAGAGAATGGCATTAAAATTAATTGTGAATTAATTGTGTAACGTGCTGCAAATTTGTTTTAGTTTCTAATTAGACGCTTAGTTCTCTTTAAAATCGTTTTGTTCAGTTAAGGAATAACGGGTGAAATCAGCTGGGTTTTAAACGGTGAGAGTATGGAAACCTGGTCACTGTAATTTAAAAAAATATGAAGGACGAAGAATAGCTAAGGTTACAATTTAGTTAACATGGTGACATCTCCGTTTTTTAACCATAGGCTATCGAAAAAAACCTTATGCACAGCGAATTCGCTGTAGCCTAGGCTATTTGAAAAACAATATATGCAATATTCACTGGACAAGGTTTTGAACTTTTTTCAGTCACAAACCATTCTATTTACTTACAGGCTGTATTCATAGATAAACAGAGCTGTATTGTAATGACATCTGAAGCGCATTTTCAGAACTTAAATGTCCGTCTATTGCCGTGCGCGAGTTTTCCATTGAATGACAATTCACGCATTAGGTGCAAAGACAATTCGCGCATTAGGCTTGATAGCTATAGGTGTTATCAGCTCCTTTTTAATGGATAACCATTGTCCCGTACCATCGCACATCGCCTGGATGTTGATGGAGTGGGCTGAGAGCAATGTAATGTGGCATTGTTTCCCTTCGCTGAGGGAAAGGTATGTGGACCTATGGAACCTTTTATTATTATGCATTTTTGATATAGCCTACACAATAATAATATTTCACATTGTGATCTAGATATTTTAGTCATGCCTGTGCACGCCCCTGTGTGTAACAGACAGGAGGGTATGCGCGTTGTGCACACGCCTATGTAGACGCACTTATATGCGCCGTTAAAATAGCATGTAAACAACTGCGACATGACTTTAGACCAGGTTTGTGGTGGTTCTAGCGCAAGCGCTTTCTGCTGGCTCAAGATAGCAATACGCCAAAAAGAATCCTGGCCACTCCTCATCTTAAGACCAACACGCCCAGTTCACTAATGATGGCGCAAGACTAGTTAATGGCGCAATGCTAGTTTGACGGCGTAAGCGTTAGGCGTTATTATGGACCTAGCGCCGGGTGTAAGATAGCAAAGACACTTGCGTTTGCGTTAGCGCCGCTTTGCGCCGGGTGTAAGATAGGGCCCTCAGTGTGTCTAGGAGGCAATTCTAAAATAAAACCATAACCATGGTCACTAACTTGTGTGATCTTTTCCCTAATTTCAATAATTTTACCACTAAAGAAATTCAAGAAATCATTACTACTACATGAGACTGGAATTTGAGGGTTAGTTGTTGCATGATTATTAGTTAGTTCAGCAACTGTTCTGAATAGAAATCGGGGATTGGTCTTATTTTCTTGTATAAGCTTTGAAAAGTAAGAGGACCTAGCATTGGAGAGAGCATGCTTATAGGCACTAAGACTCTCTTTCCAGGCCAAGTGGAATACCTGCAGTTCAGTAGAACGCCATTTGCGTTCAAGCTGCCGAAACTTTTGTTTAAGTGTCGTCGGTGTACCAAGGGGCAAGCCTCTTCTCAATTACTTTTTTGCTTTTTAACGGAGCAACTACTTCAAGGGTTTTGCGTAGAGCAGTAGCTAATTCCTCTGCCAGATCATTGGTTGACAGGGAGCTGGATGAAGTGTCTAAATCGAGGTAATCAGGTAGCACATGCATAAAGTTTCCAGTAGTGGAGGTAGTGATAGTGCGACCTGTATACGTTCTGAGTTCAGATTCTACAGAATGGGCTAATTTTAACTGCAAAGTAATGAGGAAATGGTCAGACAAAATAGGATTATGCGAGTGAATTTTAACATTAACAATGTCAATACCAAGACTTAAGACCAGGTCTAAAGTATGACTATGATAATGCGTGGGGCCAAAAACATTTTGAATGAAACCAATTGATTCCAAAATGACCGTAAATGCTGAGGTAAAAGGATCATCTGTATTTTCAAAATGCAGGTTAAAATCACCCAATATTAACACTTTGTCATGACTTACAGCTAAATGAGAAAGAAAATCTGCAAATTCATGAATAAAGCCAGCATATGGGCCAGGAGGTCTATAGACAGTTACAAGTAAAATAGGCTGAGAGGAGGGGCGGTTTCTACCAACCACTGCTGGCTGAGTGTTCATAACTAACACTTCAAATGAATCAAATGCATACTCTAATTTTGGAATTGACTGAAAGACAGATTTATAAATAACAGCAACCCCACCCCCTCTTCGACAGAGACGGGGGTTTTGGCTATATATGAACACAGGTGGAGAGGATTCATTTAATGTAAAGTTCTCATCCACTTTCAGGCATGTTTCAGTTAAACATAGTATATCAAGAGAGCAGTCTGAGATTAATTCATTCACAAGAGCTGCCTTGGAATTAAGGGATCTTATATTTAATAAACCAACTCTCATGGTAGTAATATCACTTGAGCTAATAGGATTGTGTTTTGTTTTAATCTTAATCAGATTATTAAAACAAACTTCACGGTTTTTGCCAGATTTGACATGGTTTTGTATACGTGGGACAGATACAGTTTCAATTTCTAAAGGGTGAACCCTAGCTGATGGTTCTGGGGAACAAGCAGACAAGAAGTTCTGCTTCCTGGCCTTGGCTCTAATTAGTCAGGGACTTGAATTTCTAAGACTATAGGCCAGTTTTTTAGAGATAAGAGCTGAACCCTCCCACGTGGGGTGAACACCATCTCTTTTTAAAAGATTAGTCCCCCAAAAAGTGTGCCAATGATCTATATAGCCGATATTATTAGAGGGACACCACTCAGATAGCCAACGATTTAGTGACGTTAGTCTACTATAAGTTTCATCACCACGCCTAGAAGGAATGGGGCCAGAGCAAATAACAGTGTTAGACAACCGTTTTGCTACTTCACATGCTGATTCAAAATTACTTTTCGTTATCTCCGATTGCTTCAACCGGACATCATTTGCGCCGACGTGAATAATAATGCTAGAAAATTTACGATTAGTTTTAGCCAGCATTTTTAAATTTGCTTCTATGTCGGTCGCTCTAGCACCAGGAATGCACTGAACTACGGTCTTTGGACTCGCAATTTCTACGTTTCGTAGAATAGAATCACCGATTATCAAAGCTTTTTCAGCCGGTTTTACCGAAGGTGCATTGCTCAGGGAAGAGAACCTGTTCGAAACCCGAATTGGTGGTTGGTGGAGTACCGGTGGTTTACGACTACGTTCGCGAACTGTAATCCACCTGCTGTTACCTTGCTGCGGAGGCATTTTCGGATTTCTAACATTAGTTGGGGACGGGCTAGCTGGAGCACCCGAAACCGAGAAGGATTCTATGAACTTTTCGGTTTCTCTAATTTCATGTAGGGTACGGATGCGAGATTCCAAATTGGCTATCTTCGCAGTCAACCTAGCATTTAATTTACACTTATCACAAGTAAAGTTCCCATTAGTGGCGGAGAAGAAATAGGTAAACATGTCACATACCGGGCAAGAGATAGCCCAATATGGCGAGGAAGGAGAAACCGAGCGAGGAATGGGAGAGACTGAGGGATTAAACGAAGCCATAGCTTACCCTTGTATTAGAAGATATACAAAATTCGTCGGAAGCAGGATCTATACACTATATTTTGTTTTGTTTTGTTTTTTTGAGAACAATCTTACCTAGCCTAACACTGCTGGCCCACCAAACAGGAGTCTTTGTAAACGAGGACTTCCACAGTAAACACTTATGCCCCGTTTATGCGGGCTCTAAGTGATACTTCCTAACGTTAGTTTGTAGCCTAATATATTTTGTTTTGTTTTGTTTTTTGAGAGCTACTGTTTTTTCAGTAGCACAGCTCAGTCGCTCACCAAACCGGAGTCTTTGTAAACGAGGACTTCCACAGTAAACACTTATGCCCCGTTTATGCGGGCTCTAAGTGATACTTCCTAACGTTAGTTTGTAGCCTAATATATTTTGTTTTGTTTTGCGCTCACCAAACAGGAGTCTTTGTAAACGAGGACTTCCACAGTAAACACTTATGCCCCATTTATGCGGGCTCTAAGTGATACTTCCTAACGTTAGTTTGTAGCCTAATATATTTTGTTTTGTTTTGTTTTTTGAGAGCTACTGTTTTTTCAGTAGCACAGCTCAGTCGCTCACCAAACAGGAGTCTTTGTAAACGAGGACTTCCACAGTAAGCACTTATGCCCCGTTTATGCGGGCTCTAAGTGATACTTCCTAACGTTAGTTTGTAGCCTAATATATTTTGTTTTGTTTTGTTTTTCGCTCACCAAACAGGAGTCTTTGTAAACGAGGACTTCCACAGTAAACACTTATGCCCCGTTTATGCGGGCTCTAAGTGATACTTCCTAACGTTAGTTTGTAGCCTAATATATTTTGTTTTGTTTTGTTTTTTGAGAACAATCTTACCTAGCCTAACACTGCTGGCCCGGTAAAAGCCTGCTCAGCAGCGAATTTGTCTTACCTAACGTTAGTTTGTAGCCTAATATTTTTGTTTTGTTTTTTGAGAACAATCGCAAATTTGCAGATTTGCCAGCACAAAAAACGATCACCACCAAACTTTTCTACAGCACAGTTCAGTAGCACAGCTCAGTCGCTCACCAAACAGGAAACAGGAAACAGGAAGATGAAGTACATTAACCAAAAATATTGGATGAAGACTTACTTGCATGTATTCCAAGTGCTGGTCTTTGACTGAATTCCTTTCAAAAGGACCATGGTAGGCCCGTTTCATTTATTCCGTCGAAGGATGCAGTCAATGTTGGCTGTACTCTTTGCTCAGCTTCCCTCATTGTCATTACCATAGACAAGGACATGGTCAACTATAGTATCATGGATCTCCTCAGATACAAATGTTATCCTTGCCCATCTTCTTCTTCCTCTTCCTCCTTCACCTCCTCTCCGTTGTACTCTTCCTCTTACTTCAGCTCTTTCTGCATTGTTTGCATCCATTGTTACAAAGCATATTGTAATACAATGAGAGGCCAGGTCTGGGAAGGATGCTATGTTGGTGCAAGCTGGCTCCAGCAGGGGGGACCATACCAACTTTCCCATGTGCCTAACAAGACCTAATGAGCACACCTGAAAATGTTTCGCTCACCCTATTTAAGCCCCTTGTTGTTATTAATATTATTATTTATTTTATTTTTTTTGGTGGAAAACCTGGATTGTAATTGACCTGATTTTTGGAAGAATGGAATGTACCTTTTTTCTTTTTTTTGAACACTGGATTTTGAGCGAGCCTGTTGTGTTGGACTGTTTGAGTTTTCCCTGGAAAACTGCTTAGCATCCAGATATAGAGGAAATATGCCAAGAACTTTTCAGATGGCTCACCCTTGGAACCTACAGTTTTTTTTTTGTTTTTTTTTGTTGTTGAAACCAATTTTTTTTTTAATCCAGTAAATAAAGAAATAATAAAATCAATGGTTTTCCCTTCCACATTGCTTCCTTGTGTGTGACATCATTGCAAAACTGCCTCAAGTTACTGGTGCCAACCTGGGTCTTGCTACAATATGAGCTTACTTGTGGCTCTTTTTATTCATACTGAAGTTTGGTGTGTTACGATTTTGCGTCTTTGGGAATTTTGTGTTAATTGAGATCAGGTTGTGATGACTTGAGCTAATTATATCGAATGCTTGGTGCTTCCTAAATGGTGCAACTTGTGCTTTATGAACAGACTTGTGTGTAGAGTTTTGCACAAAAGGTTTCAACAAATCTGCAACATGTGTGAAAACAGGTGAATAGTGTTCAGAATTTTGGGAAATTAGTTTGGTAGCTGATGTAATGGTTTGGGATGATTTGTTCATAGAACCAGTTTAATGTGTAAGTGATTGAGAAACTACGAACGGGTTGTGTTGTGTTTACAGCTTTGAGATAATGTGGTGTAATTTCAGTGTTGGGAAAACACAATTGGGAAACTGTATAGAATGTACTACAGTGTATGCTACAGGAAGAAGTCATAGAGATGCTGCAGTAACTGTTTCAATGTGCTTTTTTCTGCATGAAGTAATTACAAAATACACAAACGCATAATTAAAAATTATGTAATTCAAATTATGCAAAATTCCAATAGGCTACTGTAATACAGTACAATTGATGTACAGTGAAAATGCTCAAAGAAACAAAAAAAAAACAAAAAAAACCCACAAATCATGGTAGTTTACCCAGTCTTGTGCATTTGGCCACATGTTCTCATCCATGTCACACCTTATGTGCACTTGCAATACACTGGGAAAATGATCTCTTTGCATGCCTGATCCATTACTGGCAATCTTGTGATTGTCCTGGCATTCAGCATTCATTGCATCCAGGAAGGACATCTGATTGTGTGGATGGTGGTCTAGCTCTTGAGGTGCATCCCAATACTCGGAGAAATGGATCCCCTTTTCCTCCAATACGACCTCCTCTCCTCCGTGCATCGGAAACCGATCTTTGTGTCCTCCCTCCCTCCACTATCCCAATATTGGAGGAGATGAGCGAAGTGGCTTCAAACTCGGCTTCTCCTCTCCTCCGGTGAAGGACACGTCGATGTATCCTAATGCAGAAGTTTTTTCACATTTTTGGGTGACATCATCGTGATCACGCCCACCGAAATTGAAAGATGGCAACAGTGATGTGTAGCTATGCCTAAAACAATCGTTTCCAAAGGACGTATTTAAATTTGGCTTTAGATGTTACAGTGGGAAATAATAGTTTTTCGGTGCGAACACAGCTATACTATGAACATTGGGAATAATATCTCCGATACGTCATAATATGACGCAACAATTAATTTCACTAATCTACGGGAATGTTTCTAAATTAATCTACGTGAGATGCAATTAACTGACAATAGGATGTCTGTCACAGTATAGCTACAGTAGCCTATATGAGGTGATTTGGTGCTCCATGCTCATACATCGGCAACATCATGATTCTGGAATTACAGTAAATTGCCCTGTTTGCTTATACAAGGAGATATTTACTTTGATATCATGCTGCTGGTTAACGAGTCTTGACGTGAACCGCAATGTCAGGTAGGCTACACTGACATGTTTATACTGTACACGAAACTACTTGTAGGCTACTTGAAACTTACCATATATTTTGCAGCTTTAATTGGGCGGACCACATGTAAGATCTGTGATTGGCGATGGGACTATTTGTGGGCTCGGCGTCAGTCAAAGTTATGCTCACAATAGTCGACCGTGATTTTGACGACGAAGACGCGGATTAGCTGTCCCAATTTTCTTCACTGCTCCTCGTTCTCTCCTTTCCTCCACTCCCCTCCTCCCCTCCATTCCTCCACATAGGAAAGGAGGAGAGGAGTGAAAAATATTATTCCTCTCTGTCGTCTTCCACCACACAAGCGTACTCCTCTCCGTTTCCCTCTCCTGGCCACTCTTCTTCCTCTGTCAGCCACTTCTCTATCTCTTGCTGGGCCCATCTGTATGTAAAAACATCATTCTGAAGATGTCTCCTTTTATAGATGGTAATGAAAATGAAAACACAAGTGTAAGTCTCCAACTGAGGTGGGAACATCAATCAACTGTTTTTTACCATTTGAATGAGAAAATAACTGGAATTCTGAAAGCTGTGGTCATTGAATGCATTCTGTGTCAAAGAAATTAAAAATCATTCAGTTTGGTCCACATACTGCTGGTTGTGCTACCTGTGTGAAACATTTTGAAAAAGTGAACTCCCTATTGAAAAATGCTTGTAACCAATTGTAAAGAAAATGTAATATCGCAATAAACATTACCCCTTATGAGCTTAATGAAATTGGCTGTTGAATAAATTGTAGAGCTGTGTTTGTGTATCATGTGTTCATATATCAAATCTAAAGAGCTTTATTTTTTCATATTGCTGGAGCTCACACTGTTTTGGTCTACATAATTTTGTGAATGGGTGGGCGAGGGTGGGTGGTGGTGCCATTATATCAGTACATGTGGCTGTGAATCATTCCCCAATTATTCTATTATTATTTGAGTATTATTATTATTAGGGGTACATTGTAACCAATAATGTCACATCACACATGATTTGTGAGGTTATTTTAACAGGTGGGTTCACTTTCATTTACACATGCACTATATAAACGCAGAGAAACAAGGGGCTACATATTTCATGATTTTACCATTTTGCAAATATATTTTGGTGTGTGTCTCTGTGTAACATCCCAAGATCTTCCTCATTAACCCCAGCTGTTGGGAATAATTGTTGCACTGAGTTCCCTGTGTGATTTCCTTGTGTAATTTAATTATGTACACATATTTTGTGTAATTTTTGTTGGCTTGATTAAATTAAAATGTATTTTGGTTTAATGAAATGTAATGTATTTCAGTAAATGTATTTTTCGGCTGTGTGGAGCTTTTGAGCTCAAGCCAGTTTTCACAAAATCAGAGCATCTTTTTTCGACGTGTAAATTAGTCACGTCATTGAAGCAGAGCTATCTCCCCTCTGAGGGATGGGTGTAAATAAAACCATTACATTATCCAAACGAGTTGCTGTGAAGTATGATTGCACTTGTAGACATGATCACCAAACAATTTTTCATTGAAAATGTTTTATGCATGCATATTAAAACGTATAATTCAATTAAGGTAACAAATATATAATGGAATATAAATAGACTGGATTATCTATCAGTTATACCCTGTGCCATAGGTTTAAAGCTGGAGTACTTTTTTTGAAAAATATGGGGGAATGGTCATGCTTAGTTGGTAGCAATCATAGAAAGAACTGTTCTGAGAGAAATCCAGCACCATACACTGTGTTTATACCCTCAAATTCTGCATTCTAATACCAACGATTCGTCCCAAATTTTATTTTCAAAACAAAGTGGCTTTGTTTTAGAAGGTGCTCACTTTAGAATGTGGCGAGATGTTCGGGAGAGAATTGCTTTAAAGACAGACGTGGAGCTCCCATATTCCACTGGACAGGTAGGCCAAAAGTCAACATGATTTTACCTGGACTTTCTGCTCTGTGCATAAAGCGGCACAGAGACTTTTTAGGATCTGCAGTATATTTGTAAAATATCATATATTGAAATATACAGTAATGATTTACACAGACTCATTATAAAGCATTCATGATACATTCATGAGCATCACAAAAGCATTGCATTGCAATTACACAGAGCTTCATGGATGCTTTGTAATATCTTCTGAACGTAACGTACCATAATACATCTCATGAATACGTTATGAAACATAACGTACCATAATACATCTCATGAATACGTTATGAATATAGAGATAGTGTTCATGTAAAACGCAACTAAACATACATTTCTTAAAATAATTTTTTTAATATTCTTCAGATTTCAACATTTTTTAAAAAGTACTCCTTTTTCATAAGGATTTATTTGCCTATTTAATTTAAATAAAGCAATATGTGTTTGACGTTTTTATCCAGAATATACGTATATAGGGTGTGACATTTTTAGTTAAACCTTTTTCAGTATAATAACTACATGCAAAATGATGAGTTTTGCGTCAAATAGTTATGCCAAATAATCTTACCCAGTAGTCGAAGTGATTCTTGTTCATAGGCAAGGGAAACATGTGGGTCATGGATACAATCGAATAAAATGGATTAATCACCATATCAACTACTCCAGTGTTGCCCCTGTATGATCTGCATGTTGCCACAAATCACCCATCACTAATGCGAAGGCATCTGGAAAGTGAAGGTACAGTTTCTGTTTAAATGTCTGTAGTCTGTTTGGTTCTAGAAGGTTTTAGCCAGCATTATGCTAAAGTTAGGTTCCCTCCCCACTAATCTACATAAATGGTCACTTATTAAGCACAGACTATGACTTACAGCAATGTTCCTACACTGCCGTTTGCTGCTTTCAGAGACGCTGCAGAAATTTTCATAGTGTTGGGCCGTAAAATTTTCTTTTCTAAGAATTGGCAAGTCGACATAAAAAATGCAATTATGTTTCCAGCTCAAAGATTGTTAAATAATACTACTCGACAATGAAATCTTTTGCACTGGTGTAGGCATATAAAAATGAAAGGCCAAAAATGCAAGGTTTAAACTTTGCGATTACATTTTTATCACAGTCATTTGTTCTATCATTCTTTGGTGTGTGTGTGTGTAGTGTAAACTTGTCCGTAGGAAGAGATGCATCTTTCTGCATCAACGGAATTGGTTTGAACAAAGTATCCTTTTCACTGTGTGCACAATATTTTAACAATTTTTTTCGGCTTTGTCACAGAGCTTCTCGAGTGGTACAAGAATGACTTTTAAACCGGATGTAATTGATTTTCCTTGCAGAACAAATAAAAATGCTAAACATAATTGTCTGTGCCATCTGTTGACTTGTCTGTGACCATCTTTTCTTCATGTGAGTCAGCAGCCTGCAGTGTGTACTTCTGCCAAAGTTGTTTTCGGGGGAATATCCCAGTCATTTCTTACATGCCTATTTAAAAATGCACATCATTTAGGATTGTCAACTTTTTCAAGTGGAATGTTTGCACTCTGAAATCCATCCGTCAAATCTCGGTTGACATTCAGTTTTTTTCACTGACAAAGGATTCCCGCTTGTTGTTTATTGATGTATTTTCCCCGTCATTGATGTTTTTGTGCCTGTAAGTGCTGGTCTATTGTTTGTTTTTATGTCTGTAGTGGGTTTGTTCTAAACTATGCAAAATAAATTGACTCCATCAATGTGTAGTGGAGGGTACTGTTGAATCCGGACTTTTTTGTGTTTGACATTCAGTCCATGTGACGTTCCCTCCTCTCACCCGCTATAGCCTATTACATGAAATAAATTTATGAATGACACAATTAATCAGTTATTGTACAATTAGTCAGGTGATTGTGACAATCCAATGCCAAGAGTGTCCCCACAGGGATTTAGAAGGTAACTCAAGTTGAAATCATTTTGGGTCACATGCCCTAAATAAACTGGTGTCCCTAGCATAGGTCAATGGTTAGGTTTAAGTTGGACCCTGCTTAAAAGACATCATTCCTCAAAAGAAGTAACTTGCTTTGGGTTTAGCAGTACAGGACATCTGCAGATGTTTGTTGCACAAGTCAGAAGTTTGCTTATCTAACATCAGAGTGTCAGACTGGTCATGCTCACAGAACGCTAAGGTTATGAACCTGGTGACCTTCAGAGCCTGCCTCCAACCTTGGACAAAGCCCTGAATCATAGCAAACCTCGGACAATTGCCACGCAACATTTAGAGTACTCTCCCGTCTCCTTGACACATACATACACCTGCACTGTCTGTGCCAGTATGGGAAACCTGCATGTCAACAAGATTCTGTCCAACGTTGTGTTAAATGTAATCCTATGCTCTTCACATCTTCCTCCTCGTGATGTCTTTTGTTGCTGGATTTCCTCTCTACAAAAGTCAGACGAGCCTGGGCCAACCTCTTTCTGTAGGCACCTACACTGAATCCAGCATTCAAAACCCAGGGTCCCCTGTGTCCCTCATCTCTTAAGGCCCTTGTACATTCACACACACCTTCATATTTTCTTTAATAGAATGGCTAAAGGGGTGGGAATAGCTCCACCATGCAGGAGTCCAAGCTGGTCGCTCTATAGAGCTAGCCTTCTTCCCTGTTACCAATATTACCAATGTAACAATATTTTGCTAATGAGGCACATGCAGCCTCACAACTAGCAGTTATCATACCATTTTTCATATGTCTTCAGTTTATTCCTCCAGTCTTTCCCTATGAAAGTTTGCATTTCAGTTACTGCCCTGTATTTGTTCTCTTGCATGGCAGATTGCTCATACTTGGTTCTTCAGAGTTTCCATCTCTGCAAGGCTCAATCCTTAGTCGTTTATTCCTATTCCTGTAAAGTAGGTCACTGGGGTCCCACAGACCTTTCGTGGGTTCTCATTCCACTCCTGAATCCTGCATAGACGATGGAGTTTTAATGATATGTTATGCTTAGCCATCACTTCATCAGATCTGCGGCTCACCATCTCTACAAGGAACACTATTTTGCCTCCTTTTAATACTGCCAAGGAGTTATGACTGACAGAGCACTTACCTTCTCTGAGAACATACAACACTCACAGTCATAAGCCAGTTAATGCTAAATACAAACTCCACAGGTTTCTCGGCACCTACTCCACTCCAGGGACTGGTGTTGTTCCAACCTTGACTACCCCTGGGCTGACCTCCCAACCGTCATCCAGGAGGTTTACAGATTTGAATCCCCTTCTCCTCATCTGCCTCCATATGTTGTCAGTAGTGGTCCGTGGCTGCATAATCCTGCTATTGGCATAGTTTTCTTGTTTTTTTTTAATGCTCCTTCCCCCATTTGGAATGCCCAAATATATACAGCCATGGCCAGTCTCTGCAGCAGTGTGCAGACATTCTCCTCCGAAGCTGCCCACAGGCTGGTGGGCCACAGTGGGCGACGTAGGAGTCATAGCAAGACACTTCATGTGCAGTTTTACCAAGCACACCACGGGCGCCCGATCAATTAGCGGGGATCGCAAGACAGTGATGAGACATGGATCCTGGCCGCCTGAACTCTCCCTTACTCCTGGGCGACGCAACTTTTTTTAGTCACCCTGTGGGGCTACTAGCCACAGTCAGTACTGACAGAGTCGGGATTCCATCCCTGACTTTGGGGCCCATCCATGTACTAAAACAGTAGCTTATCAACCCAGCAGCCACCCAGCAGCACTACTACTGGCATACTTGACATTCAGTTATATAGCCCTCACTTGTTGAGACTCATGCCTTGTGCTTTTTACTGCTGACTGTCAGCCTATCATCCCTTTACAAGGCTTCACACTAAAAAACAGCTCATTCTCAGTCATGGGTCCCTTCTATCTGATTCAGATTGGAACTGTTATTTGGACATGGTTTATCTGTGTTGCTACTTTAGTCTGTATGCTAATTGTTTTATTTTACTTATTTGTTATTATATTATTTTCCTTCGGGCCTGAATTTTTCAAATGAAGGTCGCCCTTTCTTTAAGAAGGGATTCTACTTAGTTAGAAGAAGAAGATAAGTAAAAGAAGAAGAAGATAAGTAAAATAATAAAATAAATAATTTTTTTTAAATAATTTTTATGTGTACCGAAACCTATATCCAAACTGTTTCGCAAAATTCCTATGAAATTAATGATTTGTTGAAAATATGCTATCTAATATGAAGCATGTTAGATACATAATTCTGAGAATGACCAGGAAATCTACACTGCCCGGCCAAAAAAAAAGTCGCCATTGCACCCGTCATGCATAGTGCCCACTGTACAAGCCTCTGGAGGCAGTGTTATGATCTGGGGTTGAAGTACCTGAATGTACTGAATGACCAGGTTATCCCATCAATGGGCATATGCCAGGATGACAATGCCAAGATTCATCGGGCTCAAATTGTGAAAGAGTGGTTCAGGGAGCATGAGGAATCATTTTCACACATGAATTAGCCACCAGATTCCTGACCTTAACCCCATTGAAAGTCTTTGGGATGTGCTGGAGAACACTTTACGGAGTGGTTCGACTCTCCCGTCGTCAATACAAGATCTCAGCCAAAAACCTATGCTATTCTGGATGGAAATAAATGTTGTGACACAAAAAACAATGCCACAACAAATGCGCGCCGTAATCAAAGCTAAAGGCGGTCCAACGAAATATTAGAGTGCGACTTTTTTTTTTGGCCGGGCAGTGTATGTGCACGTTGTATTCTGAAATAAAAGGAATATCTCTCCAAAGCAGGCCTCTTTCAGATGGTAATACTGCATTGAATCATTGTGTCCTCTCCTCAGTCCTTCAGCATTTTCCACCATTTGAAAGAGATACTGAATCCATGTTTGCTATGACTTGTTTTTGAAATGACTGAACAATTGTCCTGCAAGATGTAATTATTTATCTTACTTTATGGACCATTCACTCTCCAGCTCCAGCTGAAATGCTATTTAGAAAGTAGCCATTTGCTTTTATCTGACTGTATTTGAATGTATTTGTAGAAGGCTTTCCATAAGTTATTCTGAAGCAGTGATTGATTGCAATATTTCAGTATTGAGACTGCTGTTTTCAGATGTAGCCTAGTTTCAGCTGCAGTGTAGCTACATAACAAACAACATGATTTACCACTGGGTTGTGTTCCTCATTACTCTTTCATATTTTTGGTAATGCAAGTTTTGATAATGTGCACATTTTTCATGTCACTGCCCTACTAACACAAGTCCCTGCAATGTTGGGTATGTAACCTTTCATTACAATACCGACGTTTTGGGAAATACCTTCAACGTTGCTGCAAAATGACATTAACGGTCATTTTAGGACATACATGTGATGTTTACAACTGATGTTACAATGATAGGCTGCTGCAACATCCAAGTAAAGTAATGTCATTTTCTGACATCCAGGCAATGTTCCACAACTAACACTGCCTGAACATTACAATGGTAGGTTGTTCCAACATCCCAGTAAAGTAATGTCATTTTCTGACATTCAGGTAACGTTGCACATATGACATTGCCTAGATGTTACAGAAGAAAAAAGAAGAAAAACAGGCACATCCCAAAGAAAACAGGCGCTGGAAAAAATGGTGAAAGACAAAATGAGAAAAAATCTGCACACAGCATTCAAGGTTCACTGTAAAAGAAAATAAGTTAAATTTCCGGAAACCCTCTGCCTTAACCCCTTCTCTAGCACCACCTTTTTTGAAGACAAGCCCGGAAATAACATGGTTTCTGTTCTTGAACCCCTTTGACTGCAGGCATAGTTCTGGTCTCTTCTGTAAGGTAACCCTTGGGAGTTTGGTTTCCAAGAGTCAGAAGTATTACTTGAAGTAACAGACACACACAGTGGAACAGACACACAACAGCTCAAACACAGTGGAAGTGTATGTTTTTCTTTTCTCGTCTATATTTGCCGGGATAAGGATACCGACTTTATTGTTATTTGTGTCGTCTGTGGATTTCCGTGGATCACATAGAATGTACAGAGTCATTGTTTTGTAACCCTGTTTTGTGTCATGTTTAAAAATAAGGAACCTTTGTTGCTATAACATTGGGATCGGAAAATAGTTTCTAGAAGAAGCGTGAGTTTTAACTCATTGAAACGGTATATTGTGTGACAAGATTAGTTAACACACAACACAAATCAGAATAGCTAAGATGATGTTTTTTTAAAGTTAAACCTCTATTAACTTACAATTCTGATTCATATGCAAATAATTAAATTACTTGAGTTAACACAACTATAGTTTTAGTTGTATTAACTTTAGTATCAACAGACATGCTCATTTGAATCATTTAACTTTTATACCAACTTTCCAAGCTTACATTTACCTAGTTTACCTAGTATATTCAAAGAATCTGACTTACACTACGTCAGAAGTCGAGATTCAAAAAAATTGAAGCAAGCCCCACACAAAGGTACTAACTTAAATTTATGACTTGAACAGTCTACTTAAATTAATTCAGTTATTTGAGAGCAAATGAACGATATTTGGGGAAATGGAACTTAGCAGATTTAAGCTGACAATTGCAATTCTTTTGAGTATACTGTACTGAAATCACTTAGTGAGGATGGCAGTTATGATTTACAGTGTTGCTGCAACTTCCCAATAGCTAGATTGTGCTTTCACACTTGTCCACACATTGTGCTAATAAATATTTTATAGTTTATAAAAGTTGCCTTTGTTTAGGTTAATGTCATCTGTAGCAACGAGTAGCTATACTAGTAGGCTAAAGTCAGCAGTTGAAACGTGAACAGTTCTAGCTAGCTAACTGATCTTGCACTAAATAAATTGCTAAATAGGGCTGTGCTGGTGTTCAGTATCACCGTATACCACAGTAACGAATTGACACTGCAGTGATGAATTAATTACTAAGGTAACATGGTGATTATTTTTTCCCACATTATAGGCCTACTGATTGAAGCAAACAAATTCACCGGCCACATAGAGGATGAAGTGAGCGGGCTGTTCACAAACTGACACTTGAAGTTGAATCGCTGGTTATGATCACTGCTCCACACAATGCATCACAGAATGGGGAGGGAGTAGTGGGTTTAGAAGGACCCAGATAGCAACAGTACTGGCCCACACTTACCACTGTCATTCAGCCCACATACCATGGAATGACAGCGATGGACCCACCTGAATCTGGCTGCCAGCATTGAATCCAAATGCTGTGATAAATCTTAAATGTGGCTCGTTACAGCTGGTCCACTTCTGGTCCAAAATTGAAATGCCACACAAGCCTTACATGTTGGTAGTTGCACATTGGCCACTTTTGGTCCACAATACACTTGTCATTGCCATAACTGACACTTAGCCCTCATATTATGTTGACATTTTCAGATGTCTTTCATGTTTGGGGTCAAATTGACCCCAAAGGTTTAAACTGACACAAAACTATTGTAAAAGATTTTGACACTTTCACTGCCACCTTTTGTGTGTCTCCCATTGGACTAGCCCTTTATCCCTAAATATTTAAAATCTGTGATAAACCATCTCATTTTAGAGCCTGAGGTAAGTAAAAGTTTGTGAAGTTTAAAGCCTGTATAGGAAAGCGCCACCAGAATCACCCACAAGAAATCAGAGATAAAAAAATAAAAAAGGTTGTCTATTTTCTTACCCCATACAACACCTTTGTATACCAAGTTGGTACAGGGCTTTTGAAAACATGGGATTACAGTATGTATAGTATATTGCATGTTTACTATTTAATCCCCACAATTCTGAAGCAGACTGAAGCAACCTTATTTTAAAAAATAAGGTTAACTGGTTTTTAAGAGACACCAATCACTGAATTGGGTGAAATTCACTCCGAAAATAATATGAAGGTTAAGTGCCTAAACTCAACCATATTTGCCTCGGAATCGTCTGCTCTCTGGGGAGGGACTGGTCTGATATGACAAGTTATTTACTCACAGCATTTCCCCTACATAAACTCATCTGACACAAAATAAAAAAGTCAGTCAATAACAGGTTTTATTTACGAGAGGTGCACCCACTGCACCCTTTTATTTATGAGAGGTGTGCCGCACACGTCTTTTTGCGCTTGACACTCGCTTGTTTGGAGACGCAAAGTCATCTCGGACGAAGGACCGCAGAAATCAACGGGTAACAAAAGGTCACCTTTTCTTTATGTCCAATGACAAAGAAAAAGTTTATCGCTCCCTCTTTGTTTTTAATGAAGAGGCGGTCTTTAGTCTTTTGTGTCTGATCTAATGATACATTGGAGAAAAAATAATGACATCCATCAGTGTGAAGTAAATCAGGTAGATATTGTTGCACAACATTCTGGATACTGTCTAGAAAGAATGGCAAAATAACAAGGTCTGATGGGCAGAAACTGGGTTATGTCACAAGAAGCGCTGCTTATTAACCCTTCTCCATTCAAGAAAAATGCAATTCCACTATAGCAATGGAGTCCTCTACTCCTGGGAGGCAGACTGCGTACAAGCTGAGAGATGGAGAAGCACTTTGGAGCAATACATACATAAATGAAACAGCCTCACAGTTTATATAAACACTCTAATCTCTGTAGCACCACAGGATGCCGTCATCGCTTGTTATCACTGTTATAATCGCTATACATTTCACAAGCATCAAATCCCCCTTTTCATGAAAATTTCTTCAATGGAAATTTATATAATTTCCATTGGAGGCTGATTGTTATTGGTTGTAATCAGCCTTTCAAGCAAAAGTTTTTTTTAATCTATCACATTTATTCAATTCAACTGAAAAATCCTCATTGGTGAAAAGCTGATGGACATGTGCAGATTGAGTGGGGAGAGAGAGGCAAAGAAGGATGGAGAGAGCCAGAGTTAGTTAGTGCCTGGGTTTTGCAATACGTAGACAATTGGTTAGCGGTGAGACCAAATACGACCCAAGATATGGCTCCATTTTGATGCTGCAGTTGAACCGTCACCTCTCGAACATGTCAATGTCATTTGGAGGAAATCCAAAAGCATTGGGTGATGAGCTCGCTAGTTTAGCCTTAATTTTGTCCAAAAGCGAATTAATTTTGCACCCAATAGGGAGGGTGAAACAACTGGTGTGCATATGGCAGCGTGCAGTAGGATATATAATAAATTGTGAATACATTTGTGCCTTCAGACGCTCTGTGGCCTTCTCCATCACAAGCTCTTCGGTGTCTATTCCTTCCACCCCCACGACTTGCTCATTTTGCAGGGATTTTTCCACCTGTTGTTCTCTCAGTGATATCATTTCCTTAGTTGGACAACCACCTGTGTCTCTTACCCACTATTATGTTGAAGGAAAAATTTTCTAAAATCTTTTCTTTACATTCTCTACTGTTCATGAATTAATTTTATATGTGATGTCACTCCAAAGTTTTCTCCTCTCTGTGCTGTAATACAGCGTTGTGTACCTCATAAATTAAAGTTTTCTTTTTCATGTGGTTACCTCGCTACTTGTGCCTGGTTGCTCCGTATCCAATTCTTAATGCCTTGTAATCAAGACGGGTCATTGTTTTTAACTGCAAAATACCAACTGAGGGCTTTTCATTTCTGTAATGAAGACCAGTCATAGTAAATCCGTCGTTAATGTGTCGGTATCTTTGACCACAACAGAGACACAATATAGTGAATATTTTGCGCTGCAACTGTTTCTTTAGTAAATCCCACCCCGCCCTCCACAACCGCCCCATTACCCATGTGCCCAATTCACAGACATGATGCAGATGAAGTACCTTGCTCAATGGCAGTGTCCTACCTATGAATCAAACCTGCAACCTTTTGTTTACAGGCCCAGTTCCTTAACCATTAATACTACGCAGCCCCAGCTTTTATCAGCTTTGACCAGCCACAGCCCAGCTCTGACCACCTGGAAGTGTTGAAAACACAGCTTAAACCACCTTAGAATCCCAACTAGTCTTCGCTGGAATTTTCAGCGGGGTAGTGCTGTGGTATAAAACTGTACTGTATTTGTAAGGTGCGTATGTTACTTTTGGATTCTAATAGCATGCTGCATAGTTTTATATGGATGTTATTTTCATGACTTATTTGTTTTATGTATTATTATTATTATTATTATTATATATTTGATTTTTATTATGTTTATGTTACACAGATTTTTAAAACATTTTTGTTACTTATCATACTAATACAAGTAATAATAAGTCTTGTGTATTGACAGAATGGCACAACAGTCTCCAGGTGGAAAAGGAACATAATGGCGTCAAACCAGGAAAGCTTTGGTGGGTTTTTTGTATCATTTGCATGCAGCAAAGACTTAAAATAATTTGCTCCAGGTTATAAACTCGACTATGATGCCAAATTATACAATTGGGAATGGCACATGATCATGACTTCGTTTTAACTTAGCTTCGTCTTACTAGGTAGGTTATAGCTAGCCAGCAAAAGACGTTCACAAACCTGCTGTTTAGAATTTTACATAAACTTGCAACTTCAGGCTGATAACACTGCTTACAATGTTAAGCTTTCAAAAGTTACCTGAGACACCCAACTAAAGATTGTCCTTCATACTTTGTATGAATTTATAGCTGTTTCCAAGAAACCGAGGTACATTTGCTTTATTACGGTGCCTTAAAAATGAGCTAGTTAGGCTAGCCCCTTGGTAGGGATCTGTACCTTCAAAGTGTCTTGTTTTGTCAGGGAAGCTGTTTGTGTAGCTCTTGTGTGCATCTGATACACTAGGGGGTTGTCTTCCTTACCAAGTTCCTAATATAGCACAGAATGCCTTTTGAGCACTTGGGAAGTACATTCTGTGGTATTAAACAGTCTGCAGTGAGTGGGTGAATCTGAGTGTCACGTGCATGCATTTTTTAAAATTTATGCTACACATGGTACACATGAAGAAATCCATTTTATAAAAATGACAAGTCTTGAAGAATAATGTCTTTTGATGTACTTGCCTTGCATTGTTTTATTCAAATGGTTCAAAAATCATTGTGGCCCGTGTAATAGAAGTTCACACTGAATGGCCTGACGTCATCCAATGTCCTTGGTTTGTCAGAAACCTCACTCTCTAATAGCTGAATATTCCAGTTTTCTCTTTATGGCTAACATTTGGGTGTACATTGTGTGTCATCAAACCCTCCATACCTCATACAATCATCTCCAATTTGTGGAGCTACTACTAATTTGTCCATGCTACTCTAACCTACAGTATGTCTGAAGCCAATGTATTACATACAGTGTACATATGAAAATGAAATCATCATTAAAAACTGATGCAATTCTGGGGTAAGTATCCATTCATATTTTAGCTGTTGACATAGAAGCTGAGTACAGAGTAGCAGAAATTGAGCTTTATTGCAGTCCATGTTTTTCATTCATTCATTTTCCTAGCTTACATAAAGCAAGAAACAAAATAGCTGGCTGAACACAAAAAATCCTGGTTGCCAAGGTAACTGGTATTTCACAATGCCTTCAAACCCCAAAGAGACACTGGCATTTGTTACTATTTTTTATTCCTTTTTTTAGGTTTCCAGCCAAATCAGGTTTCCCATGGAAATGAAAACTGTTTCCTACTGTAGCACATCAGGTGGGGAGAGCACTGTACGACAGACAAGACCCCACCATACATAAGATGACTCGGAATATCATCCGATACCCGGAAAGTTCAACACTGAATCTGAATCACGGCACATAGTACTTGTTCCCTGTGTTTTTTTTTGTCTGTAACTGTTTGATGTTATAGTTTAGAAGGTATAGCTGATTAACCCATAGCTTACTGTGTGAACAACATTCAATGTTCATTACTAGGGATAGCTGCTACGATATTGGAAGGATGTGCTTTGTCTAATCTGTTCTGTAGTTGCTTTGATGACCATCTGTATGCACTTATTGTATGTCGCTTTGGATAAAATGTAATGTAATGAATCAATCCACTTTCTGTCTTGTCTTCCTGTTCAGCTTATCTGATATTCAGTTCTTTTGACTAAAGTTAGTGAAGCCAGAAACCACATTATGTGCATGCTAATCTATGTTTATATAACATCAGAAGAAATATGCATTTTCTTGGATATGTACACTGAACTCTGACTGGACACACCCAGTTCAGGTGCATGGACATGGCAATATCAAAATTTATTTACAGAAAAGAAGAATAGAGTAAAGCAGAAAGGAGAGTAAGTTTGGTTTTTGAATCCCAAAAGGGATCAAGTTATTGGAGATTTGTTTGAGCTTTTGGAGGTATGTAATACTCATTCCATTCCCTCAATAAAAATCCTACAAATTTGTAGTTCAAGCCAAGACAGAATAGCTTCTCTGTACTCTACTTACTGAAAAGACTGCAACCCCCCCCCCCCCCCCCATCCTCCCTCCTCCCCTCCCCAAACACACATACATCAATGTATGAGATGTGTTTGGACTTATTTGTTTCACTGCGGTAACCTTGTAGGGGAATGAAGATGTTCCCAGTGAACACAACCAGGCCTGCCCACTTCCACATGTGACTCAACTTAAAGGGATAGTTTGGAATTTTGGACATAATGTCTCAATTACGACTTACCCATGATGTAGTTGATTGATGGAAACCATTTTCAGATAATTCCATGCTGTCCCTTCTTTAGGACATACACACATTGCTAATGCTAGCGCAACTAGGTATCGAGTAGCATCCACTACCAAACGCACTTAAACACTCCACAGTGCACCCAAAGCAAATAAAATACGACAACAGTCTATCGGGGTTATTTTCAGTGATTATACCATCATTTTTCAAGTCAAACTATCGTTGAATCCTTTACTTTGTGCTCACCTAAATTCTCAGTGGAAGTACGGCGGCGGAGCTAGCTGTAGATTAGCCACGGTATCTGCCTGTAGGCTATCTGCTGTACTCCACAGTTGCCGACACAATCCGTTTTGCCGTAAAGTTACATATTTGGTAGACAACCATAGACTGTATAAAAATATGGACAAAGCCACTGTGACGTCACCCATTGCCTTTCCACGGCCTCGTAAAAACTGAATTGAAGCTCGGAAGTCTTTTTTGCCGCCCGTTTGTACAAACTGCGCCTGCTCCGTGGAGCCGAAGAGGACTCAACCTGTCCCTCTGATTGGTCCTGGCAGTGAGAACCATATAGAACCTATCTATGCCAGTGATCCCAGGACTCAACCTGTCCCTCTGATTGGTCCTGAACAAATGTTAATACCCTGTCCAAACGACACAATATTTAAAAAAATCAGCACAGGCATTAGATGAAGGAAAGGCACCTATTGCAATTACATTTTTTTGTGTAAAAAATCTATTGACTGAGTATTTTGACCACATTGCTGCCATTGACTTACATGGGGAAAGACCTATACTGGAGCCAACCGCAGTGGCGCTAGTGAGCAACAGTACCAGGAAGTGAGCTTCAGAACGAAAGCCCAGTCTTGGCCCCTTATAGACAACAAGTCAGCTAAACACAAACATGCTACAGAATAACACAGCATATACAAGCAAGCACACTGGCTACCAATTTGCAGGAAAAGTTTGACCACTTCCATGACTTCTCAATCATGGCAACTAGCTAGCTAGCTAGCTGAATAGATAGATCACGCGTGCAATCATTTATTAGTTACCTGCTCGTCAGTTGTTTTCGGTGCATGAAGAAAAACAGGTGATGGCACAGCAGTCTCCTTCAGTAGAGGGTGTCCCGACCGTCCTTTTTTGATTTTCACATAGTCATCCTCTGTGAAATGGTCACTACACACTTAACTTTTTTAGAGTCTCAATTGGTGACATCCATGCGAGCAGCAAGAAACCGCAGCTGTTTTCTTTGTTGATCTTCCACTGGAAATCTGTGAAAACTTTGTGGTGCCCATTTTTTTTGCATGATTTGAACAACCTTGAAATACACAACGAAATACCATCTTACCTGAACGTTAGCTAACAATACTAGGAGTCTGATTCTTTCACACGCGCGATATTGTTTTTGGACGGCAGAGCTATAGGCTACTTTACGTTACCTACTAAACTAACGCCGTACTTCCACGGAGAATTTAGGGGAGAACACAGTAAAGGATTCAACGATAGTTTGACTTGAAAAATGATGGTATAATCACTGAAAATAACCCCGATAGACTGTTTGGATAGACTGTTTGTCGTCGTATTTTATTTGCTTTGGGTGCACTGTGGAGTGTTTAAGTGCGTTTGGTAGTGGATGATACTCGATACCTTAGAGTTGCGCTAGCATTAGCAATTTGTGTATGTCCAAAAGAAGGGACAGCATGGAATTATCTGAAAGTGGTTTCCATCAATCAATTACCTCATGGGTAAGTTGTAATTGAGACATTGGGCCCTATCTTGGCGCTTGGTCTAAGTGCATGGCGTAAAGTCCATTTAGGGCGTGTCCAAGTCCACTTTTGCTATTTTAACGGCGTGTTTTTTTGGCGCTAAGCATGGCGCAGCATGCAAGTGGGCTGAACCTAGTCTCTTCATTAATTATAGGTGTGTCTTGGGCGTGACATGCAATAAACCAATCAAAATGTCATATCCCATTCCCTTTAAAAGCCTGCTTTTCCACCTTGGCGGATTGCTTATATGATGGCGAAACAGACATGCTCGTGCGTGTTTAGTGCGATCAAGGAATAGGCTATATGGATCAATAGTAGCCTATGATAAATATTATTCGGACAAACCATTATGAGTTCCCGGTAATTCCCGACAGTGCTGTTATTCTACAAAATATATGCGGTTAAATTTAGTTAAAGGTACCTGCAACAGCAGAGAATAACCTACCAATGGCTTCCGTCTCACCTTAGAAAACGCCAAATTAGCCTGCTTGTTTAACGAATTTCGGTTGATTATGCCATGAAGCAATTAACTCATGTTCAAGCTTCATCCGAAGTTCATTACCTGCATTCTCATTTTGATTAATAAAATAAATAACGTTATTTTACCTTAATTATGACAACAAATACAATAAAGCTGTCAGGTTGGCAACCCATAGGTTCACACATATTTTCCCTTCTTTTATAATGTCCTGCTTATGGAAATGTGACCAACCAGTTTTACTGGCAGCGTAATGCTTTAAAACAATCCACTTTCCCAGGAAGACCGTTAAAAGTGCGATTTACAGCAGGGGAAACAGACCTGCTCCTCTAAAGCGCACATGCAGATAATGGTGTTTAAATTAATTGTGAATTAATTGTAACGTGCTGCAAATTTGTTTTCGTTTCTAATTAGACGCTTAGTTCTCTTTAAAATATTTTGTTCAGTTATGGAATAACAGGTGAAATCAACGGGGTTTTAATAAGCTGAGGGTATGGAAACCTTGTCACTGTAATTTAAAAATTATGAAGGACGAAGAATAACTAAGGTTACAATTCAGTTAACATGGTGACATTTACGTATCTCCGTTTTTTAACCATAGGCATAGCGAATCCGCTGTAGCCTAGGCTATTTGAAAAACAATAAAAGCAATATTCACTGGACAAGGTTTTAAACTTTTTTCAGTCACAAACCATTCTATTTACTTACAGGCTGTATTCCTAGATAAACAGGCCTGTATTGTAATGACATCTGAAGCGCATTTTCAAAACTCAAATGTCCGTCTATTGCAGTGCGCGAGTTTTCCATTGAATGACAATTCGCGCATTAGGCTTGATATAGGTGTTATCAGCTCCTTTTTAACGGATAGACATTGTCCCGTACCATCGCACATCGCCTGGATGTTGATGGAGTGGGCTGAGAGCAATGTAATGTGGCATCGTTTCCCTTCGCTGAGGGAAAGGTATGTGGACCTATGGAACCTTTTATTATTATGCATTTTTGACATAGCCTACACAATAATAATATTTCGCATTGTGATCTAGATATTTTAGTCATGCTTGTGCGCGCCCTGTGTGTAACAGACAGGATGGTACGCGCGTTGTGCACACGCCTATGTAGACGCACTTATATGCGCCGTTAAAATAACATGTAAACAACTGCGACATGACTTTAGACCAGGTTTGTGGTGGTTCTAGCGCAAGCGCTTTCTGCTGGCTCAAGATAGCAATACGCCAGAAAGAATCCTGGCCACTCCTCGTCTTAAGACCAACACGCCCAGTTCACTTGTAATGGGCGCAAGAATACATGGTAGTTAAAGGACGTGAACGCAAGGCGTTATTATGAACCATGCGCCGGGTGTAAGATAGCAAAGACACTTGCGTTTAGGTTAGCGCCGCTTTGCGCCGGGTGTAAGATAGGGCCCCTGTCCAAAATTCCGAACAATCCCTTTAACATTCTAACCACTGTCCTAGATTAATGGTGAGGAGAGGAACGACAGGAAAAGCATATCTCTTGTGGCAATATTAAGAGGAATGAACTGCAGCTTAGCTGTGCTGCTTTGCAGCCTCGACGAAAGAGAATTCTGTGTCTCTGAAGCATGCAGTAAAAACACACAAAGAAACAGCAGGATTCAGAAGTACTAAAAGCAGTTTAGCTCATTTCCTCTCATTGTAATTTAATCGCCTTGTGGTTATCTGAACCAAACTTGCGAGAAGACTTAAAAAGCACAGCATGCACTGGCTTCAAAAAGAGTGAGGCATCTACAGTGTGTTGAATAGGTCTGTATATGGATACACCATATAATTTTGGTACAATACATCATGCATAGGAATACATTTTTAGAAGCAAAGCTTTGTAATATCATGTCCAATAGTTAGTTGTCAAGGGTAATTTCACTTTTTATTCATATTTTTTCTCCTGTTTTTAATCCCCAGCCGTGCTATGCTCCTGTCTCACCACTGTGTTGCACTCTCAGAAAACATTGTTATAATAGGCTCCTCTGTGTCTCCATGGAGGAACCCCATCTAGTTCAAGGGTTCTTTGTCTGGGAGCTTTCACACTTTTCTCGCCTACCTCCCCTATGGAGACAATTCACAGAACTCTAGAGTGTGTCTGCACATACCCCTGGTATACTTTTCAGTCAGTCAGTGACCATTTTCCGCACTACATGTCAAGCAGCCTACAACAGCAGAGATATCACTGTTTGGAAGAGAGGCACATCTCTCACGGAGGCTGTTAAACTTTAGGTGCCTTTGGGCTGGGATGGCCAGGAACAGGAGGGACATAGGTAACCTGAGGAACCCTGGCCAACCTTAGGCAGAGATCCAGGGGACATAAAGTAAAAGCTCTCAGTGACCACGCAAACACCCTACCATGTGTTTCTTCCACCCATAGACTCAGCCAGCTGATTTCACTAATTAGTTCTACCTCCTCGCTGAAGAATTATGTTAATTAGCAAATCCAGGCGATTGGAGCAAAATACTGGGGAGGACTTTTACTTTATGTCCCCTGGATTTCCATCTCTGACCTTAGGCTAGGAAGATGGAGCCAAGTGAGTCCTATTCACAGGGCTGAGTTTGTTTTGAGCTGCTCTGTTTTACTGTGCACATCTCTTGTATTTTTAGTTGCGTAATATAGGGCCCTATCTTACACCCGGCGCTAACTCAAACGCAAGTGTCTTTGCTATCTTACACCTGGCGCAGGGTTCATTACCAAGTCGGTTAAATACCAAGTTATGTTGCACCCATAGCAAGTGTAGTGTCGTTAGGTACATTAATAATTTGGCAGTGAAGACAGACGGTTAAAACGTCTTAAGTCATCACATGGAAGCACCAATGAATGTGCAGAATATATATATTTATATATGGCTTCACACTAGGTGCAAAAGTATAATTAATCAGTCTCATAAAATTAATTATTAAATCATGATTATAAATTTCAATGTTAAATATTTAAAATAATAATCAATAACTTAATCTGAAGGCGTAAGTTATTTTGGAGGATAGGCTCAAATGTTTATCCAAACAACAATCAGACCGACGACCAGGTTTGATAAAATACAATTTATTAAACAACAAACACATCTAAACTAACATCCTAAAAACAGTGAATGATATGGAAAGCAAAATGAAGTGTAGACAAAGAATGAGGCATATAGAATTCACAGTTCTATTTCTGTATGTGCGCCAGACACGTGGTGTTAAGATCACAAGACAATCTTGAGGAGGGGAATACGAATCTAGCTTTAGCATGAAGCTAACGTGGCCTGAAACCTGGCTTGTGTTGAGGCTCTAGAAATTTAGCTACGTCTAGCTAAATCCCAGGCCCCTATCCTATATCTCTGATGGGTTAGGTGTTAGTAGAAAGATTGCATGCACCAATCTCGATTTAAAGGGAGGCGGATTGTAAATTAGTTTTAGAGTAAGTTAGAGTAGGCATGTAACTTTAGCTTATACAAGGCTAATTGGCCGTCGGTAGCCTGCAAGCCATGTGTTGAGCTATAAGTTAATGTTACTCTAAATACACACAATGGATACAATCAAATATGGAATTACATTGACAATAAACATTACACAAAAGTTTTCCTAACTATTGCCCAGATGTTCATGTCAGTCTTACTTTACTGAAGTTGCTACAGGCGAATCCAGGCTTGATGTCCGGAAAGTTATTTTCCTTTGGCAGCGTCTGGACTGGACTTTCTCTCGGTTTCCTTGTGGGTAGAGCAGCTTGCTTGCTTCCAGGCGAGTCGTTGCCGGAAACTTGTCATTGGAGTCCTTTTGTCAGTTCAACAAGTGGTTTCCTTGGGTTCCTTTGCGGTTTGCGGTTCGTAGTAACATAGGTTTATCTGGCTGTCGCTTTAAGGCTACGTATTATGACAGTAGCTTGTTTTAGTGGCTTTCGCAAACACACTAACTGAGAGCTGGGTGAAAAAGCGGTCTTTGTGGCCGCATAACCCGAGGGAGAGAGGGTTCTCTCCGCGTGTTCCTTCCCAGCCGGGAAGGTGGACAGGAGATGATTCTCCCAACAAGTGAAAATGGTAAGAAGTGGTGAACAGAACAGGAAGAACAAGAAGCTTGCTCAAGGTTTTATAGAACCAGGGACTCAGTCCTGATTGGTCAAGGATCACATGACTGCCCGGGATCACATGACTGTCGCATGCCGGTATATGTAGTCTTTTGGAAAGGCAGTCCAGGGTCACATAAATGCAATTTGATTCCCAAGAGACATGCACTACACAAGTGAACTGGTCGTGTTGGTCTTAAGATGAGGAGTGGCCAGGATTATTTTTGGCATATTGCTTTCTTGAGCCAGCAGAAAGCGCTTGCGCTAAAACCACCAAAAACCTGGTCTAAAGTCATGTCACAGCTGTTTCCATGTTATTTTAACGGCGCATATAAGTGCGTCTACATAGACGTGTACACAACGCACGTACACCCTCCTGTCTGTTACACACAGGGGCGCGCACAGGCATGACTAATAATATCAAGATCACAATGTGAAATATTATTATTGTGTTGGCTATATAAAAAAATGCATAATAATAAAAGGGTCCATAGGTCAAAGACCACATACCTGTCCCTCAGCGAAGGGGAATGCCACATTAAATTGCTTTCAGCCCACTCCATCAACATCCAGGCGATGTGCGATGGTACGGGACAATGGCTATCCATTAAAAAGGAGCTGATAACACCCACCTATATCAAGCCTAATGCGCGAATTGTCATTTAGACCTAATGCGTGAATTGTCATTCAATGAAAAACTCGCACACTGCAATAGGACATTTCAGTTCTGAAAATGCGCTTCAGATGTCATTACAATACAGCTCTGTTCATCTAGGCCTACAGCCTGTAAGTAAATAGAATGGTTTTGACAGAAAAAAGTTCAACATCTTGTCCAGTGAATATTGCATTTATTGTTTTTCAAATAGCCAGTCCCCAGGATTCGCTGTGCATAAGGTCTTTTCGATAGCCTACAGTTAAAAAACGGAGATAAATTTCACCATGTTAACTGAATTTTAGTCCTTCATATTTTTTTAATTGCAGTGACCAGGCTTCCTTAATCTCAGCTTATTAAAACCCCACTGATTTATACCATAACTAAACAAAGTTATTTTAAAGAGAACAATTAATTCACAATTCATTTTAATGCTGTTCTCTGCATGTACGCTTTAACGTCATGCAGGAGCAGGTCTGTTTCATCTGCTTTAAATTGCACTGCGGTCTTCCCAGGAAAGTGGACTTGTTTTGTCATGGTTTTGAACCCTGTTTCCCTATGCGGTCATTTTCCTCGGTGGCCACGCGAGGGCGCTGCCCTTTTGGTAGATGCTTGCTCCGCCCTGCTGAGTTGGCGGAGCTTCTGTTAGCATTTACACCTGTGCGTGGTCACTGAGAGCTATTTAAGCCTTCCGTTTCCTTCTATCGGGGCTTCTATATTAATTGTTCATTGTTTTGTACTGTGGTGTTTTGTTTGGCTGTGAGTTACTCGTACCATTTGGGCTACTCGCCTATTTTAACGTCTCTTTGTTGAGGCAGGGCTTATTTCTTGCTGGCTTGGTAGTTACTTATCTCGTAGAAGTTTGGGACCGTAAATCTCTGCTCTATTTCGCCTTTTTGTGCTTTTTCTCCGTGTATGGAGATTTGGGCGATTCTGTTCGGAACTGTAGTTCTGTTCGCTCTTCGGTGCATGTCGTCTCATGGGAGATCGGGCGTTTCGCTTCTACTAGGTTGCTTAGCTTGTAGAAGTGTAGAGTAGCTGTTCTTTGTTCCATGTTCGCCTGTTATTGGTTTCTACTGAGAGTCCTGGCGTTTGCTTCTACTCATTTCCGTGTTACGGTGAGCCAGTGAGTAGCTTTGGTACGTTTATTCCCTGTTTTGTCTCCTTCTCATGGACTACGTTTCCCCTTTGTTGTGAGTCGGGGTTTTTTCGTTACATATTCCTTTACTGAGAGGCTAGAGCGTGTGTTTAATTAAAGCTTGCGTCAGTCTTTTGGATAGTAAAGTTATGGGACGACGGTGCTCCGTCGGCTCACCTGTAAAATGTTTCTCTCTCCTGGGAGATCGGGTGTTTACCCCTTTTGTTTTCTGCATTAGACTGCGACTAATTAAACTAGCCATGGAACGTTAAATCTCTGTTCCTGTTCGCCTCATTACATTTCCCCTTACTGAGAGGCAGGGCTTGTATTTGTGTTTGTGCTTGTGTTAGTCAGTTAGCCCATAGTTTCGGTGCAGCTGTCCTTTCGTCTTTTGTGCTCTTTCTCCGTGTATGGAGATTTGGGCGATTCTGTTCGGAACTGTAGTTCTGTTCGCCCTTCGGTGCAATTCGTCTCTTAGGGAGACCGGACGATGTTGTGGACATGTTTTGCGTGTGACTGCGAGCCTCTATATAGCCTTGGAGCTTTGATTACCGGTTCCTTCGCCTTGTTACATTTCCCCTTACTGGGAGGCTGGGGCGTGGTTTTATGTTGGGCTTGTCATTGTGCTGGTAAAGTTATGGGACTGCGGTGCTCCGTCGGCTCGCCTGTAAAATGTTTCTTCCCCCCTGGGGAGATCGGGCGTTCACCCCTTTATGTTCTGCATGTGACGGTTAGCTTATGGAAGTAGCCACGGAACGTTATCTCTGTTCTTTCGCCTCCTCCTATTCCATTAAGTATTTGTTTTCTGTGTTTGTTTGCTGTGTGTTTTGTTTGTGCCATTGTGCTACTCGCCTGTTCTTATGCGTCTCGTTATCGAGGCAGGGCGTTCTATTTCCGGCTCGTTTTTAGTTACTTAGCTTGTAGAAATATGGGGTAGCAGTTCTTTGTTCCCTTTCGCCTTGTTGGGTTTTCTTGTTGTGAAACCAGTCGTTAGTGCTTCTGCTCTGTGGTGTGTAACAGTGAGCCGGTCTGTAGCTGTGGTGTGTGTGTGTTCGTTGTATTGTCTCCTCCCTTATCTGCGGGGTATCCTGCCTTAGTGGCCTTAGGGCTTAATGAATCCCCTTGTTGCGTTTGGCTCCTCCCACTTCACACGTCACGCCCCATTACATGTTTTTAAAGCATTAAGCTGCTAGTAAAATGCATTGGTCACATTTCCATAAGCAGGACATTATAAAACAAGGGAAAATATGCGTGGACCTCTGGGTTGCCAACCTGACAGCTTTATTGTATTTAGTGTCATCATTAAGGCAAAATAATGGTATTTATGTCATTAATCAATATTAGAATGCAGCAGAATGAACTTCAGATGAAGCTTGAACTTCGAGAACTCCATGAGAACAGCCTCATGGAATTGATGTTTGACAATGTTTCATAAAAATAAAAAAATACGCCATGAAACTATAGCAAAAGTGGACTTGGACACGCCCTAAATGCACTTTACGCCATATGTTTAGACAAAGCGCTAAGATTGCGAAGATAGAGCCCATAGTGCTACTGCTTAATTAGACTTTGACATTGAACAGGGGCTCCAGAAAGTCTGCTTGAGGTTTCCCCAAATATCCCCTTTTTAAGTTCAGAAAAGGTACCCACGCTTATGAAACTTAAATGGGACAATGCTGATTGAATACAGGCCAATCACAGAGAGCCAACAGTTTAATACATTTGGTTGTGTAATGCGGTGCTAAAACTGATTTACAGTCCATGCAGGGCAATAAAATTGATATGGCTAAATACTGATATAGTATAAAAGAAACTACAGTAAAAAAACAGACAAAACATTTATAATAATAAAAAAAGGCAAGCAGTCCTCCCTCACTACACACACGCAAGCTCGCACGCACGGACACAGACACAGACACACACACATACACACACAAGCAGCATCTCCATACTTTTTGAGAAGATTACTTGATGGACCCCTTGGATTTCTCCTTTCAGGGAGTCTCACTTTTATACAACTGGCTATTGCTGTACACTACAGCAGCTGATATAATTTAGTTTCCATTTATTTGAGTGTGACTGCTTCCAGAAATGCAGGCTGGGGGCTTGAGTCGATTTGGAACTGCTGTGCTTTATGGCAAATTTAACTCCACTTTGTCTGCCCATAGCAGCGACAACACAGTTGTTGGCCTTTTTTTCTCCATTTGAAAACTAGATGGATCTCTAAATCAGTCCCCTCTGAAACTTTTTTGTAGAAAAGGCCCTCATCAGACTTTTATATACAGTATATGACACAAATAAAACTATGCGGGGTTAAAGATGTCTGTATGAACGTGTTATGAAACCAGACGTAGCATACACAATTATGCCTTATCAGTTTTAAGTTTGTTCATCACTGGAGCGAAAAGTCTAGAACATTAAACTGCATCTTCCATTGATTACATTTTACAAGAATTTTACAAGCATTGTTTTTCCTCATCCTTGTTTTTCTTTTTCCCCCTGTGTCATGACTGAGACCCAAAACAACACATCTAATGGCTTCCTGGAAAAGTTCTGGTCGCTCTAAAATATTCCTGTTTCTATATTTTTTGTCCTTTGAGCAAATCAACAGATAATTCAAAGTGATTAAGGTCTGTTTGCTGAAAGGAGCAGAATACATTTAAAAGAATAAAGGGTATCCATTTCCCCAACCAGGAAAGTGGACTAAAGTGAAGTATTACTTTGTACCTCCTCCTAATAAATGGCTGAGGCTAAGTAGGGTTGGGTTTGCTTAAAGGGATAGTTCGGAATTTTGGACATAATGTCTCAATTATGACCTTACCCATGATGTAGTTGATTGATGGAAACCATTTTCAGATAATTCCATGCTGTCCCTTCTTTTGGACATACACACATTGCTAATGCTAGCGCAAATCTAAAGGTTAACTGGTAGCTTCCACTATCAAACGCACTTAAACACTCCACAGTGCACCCAAAGCAAATAAAATATGACGACAGTCTATCGGGTTATTTTCAGTGATTATACCATCATTTTTTAAGTCAAATTATCGTTGAATCCTTTACTTTGTGCTGACCTATATTCTCTGTGGTACGGAGGCGGAGCTATACTTTATGTTACCTACGAATGTACTTTACGTTACCTACTAACATAAAGTATCGCTCCGCCGCCATACTTCCACGGAGAATTTAGGTGAGCACAAAGTAAAGGATTCAACGATAGTTTGACTTAAAAAATTATGGTATAATCACTGAAAATAACCCCGATAGACTGTCGTCGTATTTTATTTGCTTTGGGTGCACTGTGGAGTGTTTAAGTGCGTTTGGTAGTGGATGCTACCAGTTACCTTAGAGTTGCGCTAGCATTAGCAATGTGTGTATGTCCAAAAGAAGGGACAGCATGGAATTATCTGAAAATGGTTTCCATCAATCAACTACATCATGGGTAAATCGTAATTGAGACATTATGTCCAAAATTCCGAACTATCCCTTTCAATTCAATTCAATTTTATTTATATAGCGCTTTTCACAGATGACTGTCACAAAGACGCTTTACAGAACAGAAAGGGGAGGAAAGGGGAAATGGGAAATGCCAGCTCTAAGCCAGCTCTAAGCCCCCAGATAGCAGAGGTAAAAACTCTAGTAGGAGAGAAAAACCCTCATACTGTGGCGAGAAAAAACTCCCCGATGGGAAGAAATCTCGAGAGGAACCCGGCTATTGGGGGGATGCCCATCCTCCACTGGCCTATGGGTTGATTATGTCATAGGGAGGTATTCGATACAGATGACTCCATCATGTAGAGATCAGCAGTGGCAGGTGGGGGGCGCCTAGCTGGTCTTGGGCTGGAGCTCCGGGCCAGGAGGGGGGGCGGGGGAAAGACGCGGGAAACTCTGGAAACTTGGGCTAGAGCTCCGGGCAGGTGCCCAGAGCAGGGAAGAGGAAAAAAAAGAAAAAACATTGTTAGGGGGTTCAGATGGTAGCAGAACAAGCGCAGCAGGAGAGACAGAGGTGTCTGCTGCGATAAGGAAACCCCGGCAGAATAAGGCTATGGCTTATAGCTAAGGGCTAAACAGAGGCAGGGGCCAATACAGCCATGAGGGCAGGCTTGAGACAGTCACCACTAGACCATGACCGGTCGAGCTTAACACAACACTACCAATAATGATCCAGTGACAGCACAGACCGCTCAGTCCACCAGCGACTCTATAGCTAATGCCAGCCACCCACTCCTGCCCCTCAACTATAGGACAGACTAAAAAGATGAGTTTTAAGCCTAGCTTTAAATAGACTGACAGTGTCTGCACCCCGAACATGAGCAGGCAATTTGTTCCATAGGAGAGGAGCACGATAGGAAAAGGCTCTACCACCTATTGTACTTTTAGCTATTTTAGGAATAACAAGGAGGCCTGCGCCCTGCGAACGGAGCGTTCGTGAGGGATTATAAGGGAAAAGTAAATCCCTTAAATATAAGGGGGCAAGCCCATGTAAGGCTTTAAAGGTAAGTAATAGAATCTTATAGTCTATTCGAAATTTGATTGGCAACCAGTGAAGTGAAGCTAACACTGGGCTGATATGTTCAAATCTTCTAGTTCTCGTGAGAATACGAGCAGCTGTATTTTGAATTAGTTGAAGCCCTTTCAGAGAGGACTGTGCACATCCAGACAAAAGAGCATTACAGTAATCTAATCTAGAAGTAACAAAAGCATGGACTAGCTTTTCAGCATCATGTAGGGACAGTATTTTTCGTATTTTTGAGATATTCCTCAAGTGATAGAAAGCAACCCTAGAGATGTCTTTAATGTGAGTATCAAATACTAGATCTGGATCAAACGTAACACCAAGATCTTTAATGACAGCACTTGAGGTGATTGAAATTCCATCAATGTTAGGCATATAGCCAGATAGTTTGCATCTCAGGGACTTGGGCCCCACCACCATTACCTCTGTTTTATCAGAGTTTAGTAAGAGAAAGTTATGGGTCATCCATTCCTTTATATCTATAAGACAAGCTTCCATTTTTGACAGCAGGACAATTTCATCAGGCTTGACTGATAGATACAGTTGGGTGTCGTCTGCATAGCAGTGGAAGTTAATGCCATGTTTACGAATGATTTGTCCCAGGGGAAGCATGTATAGAGAGAAGAGCAAAGGCCCAAGGACAGATCCTTGTGGTACTCCATATCTAACCCTAGATTTATAGAAGGAGTCATTGTTAAGATGCACAAATTGATATCGGTCAGATAAGTATGATCTAAACCAGGAAAGGGCCAGTCCACGGAGGCCAACAATATTTTCGAGCCTATCCAGAAGGATGAGGTGATCAACTGTGTCAAATGCTGCACTTAAATCCAGAAGCATGAGTACAGAGATATAGCCACTATCAGAAGCAAGGAGTAGGTCATTGAATACTTTGACTAGGGCTGTTTCAGTGCTATGAGAGGGTCGAAAACCAGATTGAAAAACTTCCAATATTTGATTAGGGTGCAAAAATGACCAGAGTTGTTTTGAAATGGCCTTTTCTATTATTTTAGAGAGGAACGGAAGGTTTGAGATAGGCCTATAGTTAGACAAGTCGTTTATATCCAAGTTTGGCTTTTTAAGAAGGGGTTTGATGACTGCAAGTTTGAGAGTCGGTGGTATATGTCCAGAGGCTAAAGAAGCATTAACAATATGCAACAGTGGTGTTCCAATTACTGGCAGTAGCTCTTTCAGTAACTTCGTTGGAATAGGGTCTAGAAGACAGGTAGAAGATTCTGAAGAATTTACTATAGTATTAAATTCAGTGAGATCTATTGGAGCAAAGGAGCTCAGATAGGCCACCCGTCCATCTGACGATTCTGCACCCAGGTGTTGAGTGGACGGAGGGGCAGACCCTGTATGAGGGGTGGTAGAAGAACTTTGAATCTTGTCCCTGATTTTTATTATTTTGTCATCAAAGAAATTCATAAAGTCATTACTATTAAATGGGATTGAAACACAGGGATCAGCATGATTCTTAGTCAGTCGGGCAACAGTGTTAAACAGGTGCCTAGGATTGTTTCTATTTTCATCTATTAAAATAGAGAAATATAAGGAACGCGCTGTGATAAGGGCATGTTTATAATGGAGAAGGCTGTCTTTCCAGGCATGGAAGAAAACATGCAATTTAATACCTGTATTGGACACATCTTGGGGAAATTTATATTCTGCTTGAAGTTAATTTGGTAAGACAGTAAGGGGCAGCCTTCCCTCTGGGCTAAATAAAATCCAATGCCCCAGCACAGTGACAGGGACACTTGTGTTATAAGAGGTGGAGGTTTTCATATGGGACATTATATGTCTTTAATAACTGTCATTAAATATCCCATGGCGATCAAACTCTAAACCAGGGGTTCCAAAACCGGTCCTGGGGGACCCCTGTGTATGCTGGTTTTCGTTGCAACCACAGTTGCAATCCCAGAATTTTAACAAGCTGTTAATTTTTTTTAATTAGGTGCTTTTCATGTTTGGAGGAATTATTCGCCCTCTTAAAACACATTATGTCAGAAATAGCTATGCATGCCATGTAGAATAAACTCCCCATGTTCACGTTGTGCTTATTGTGCTATATTGCAACAATTACATAAAAAGAGGTTACAAAATAATGTATTTTCACTCAAATTAAAGAGTGAAGTGAATCAATAGGCTCCTAATTAGGTTGTTGAACACATGTGTTTAACTCAATGTTTTCTTTAAGCTTATTAACACAATGCAGGTTTTGAATTCTTCATTATCTACCAAATGGTTCGTTTTAGTGGCCATGTGTCCACACTTTCACCAATTAGGAGCCTATTGATTCAAATCAGTCTTTAAATGGATCTGTTAAATAATTTTCTTATCTTTTTTAAATAATATAGCACAATAAGCACAATGTGAACATGGGGTGTTTATTCTACATGGCATGCATAGCTATTTCTGATATAATGTGGCTTAAGAGGGTGAATAATTCCTCCAAACATGACAAGCACCTAATTAAGAAAAATTATAATTAAGCTTGTTAAAATTCTGGGATTGCAACTGTGGTTGCAACGAAAACCAGCATACACAGCGGTCCCCCAGGACCAGTTTGGGAACCCCTGCTCTAAACAAGTGTGACTGGTTCACCGGTGTCCAAGCAAAAATTCCCAAACTGGCTCTTGAACCTGGCCACATAATCTTTCTGCATTTTAAAGTTTTTCTCAGATGTTTACACACTTACAGAAACTATAGCCACCAAATGAAAAGTAAAAGCTATTCCTGAAAAGCTACTAAACAAGCTTCCCTTGCTTTCACCCAAAATTCAATTCAGTATCACACATTCTCAAAACACTTCACGCGCATCTCCACATTTAGCACAATTTTCATAATGAACTGTCATGTGTTCACCTATTGAAAACCTGTACTTCCAACTGACAAGTAGGAACTGGCATTGAATTCATTCATACTTGACCCGTGCAAATATTATTTTCATTAAATGAACAATCAGCTGTCTGAATCTAGAAGTGAATACTTATTTATTTATGTCATAATGCTTTTATCTCCGTATGTTTTTCCATTTTTTCTTTTGACTCGGTCATAGCCACACACTTTAGATTTTTTCTTTTGTGTAGTGCAATGGTTTTTACTGTATTTGCGGGAGAGGGAACATAACTCTTTTTTATTCTTGAAACTTTTCCATGACAGGATTCACATGAATATTCATATGAGTTTTCTCAGTTTCATACAGTTTTCTCAATTGATTTGGCATGACCATCAAAAATCTTAATTATTCGCACATTTCTGTGAACTCAAGCCTAAACTCTCAAAACTGTTAACACAACTGTTATGAACTCCCGATTGTTTTAAAAAACTCAAGATTGTTTTCTTTTTTTTTTTGAAATTACAAAATTAAACACAGTTTTGCATAACACTTAAAACTACATTTAGTTCAAAATTTATTTCAATATTCCATGATGTCACGTTAACAGTGACATGTGCACAATTTCCATCAAATCAATGTCAGTTAGTAAACCACACAGCACAGAAAGGGTGAAACTGTTCAGTCACCAGTCGGCACTTCATGCAATTACAATGGGTGGCAGAGCTTTCTCTTACAGAGCTCCTTTCTTATGGAATAATCTTCTCATGTATGTACGGGCTTCAAAGACACACTTTCTGTCTTTAAGTGTAGGCTAAAAACGTACCTCTTTAGTCAATCCGGAGTCCCAGATCCATCACCCCACCCCGTTGAATTGATTATTGAATTGACTATTACCATTCAGTCCACCTTTAGTCTAAACCGGGCCGGCCAGCGAAGGATGGGCACCCCCTCTCTAGCCAGGTTCCTTCCGAGATTTCTTCCCACTGGGGAGTTTTTTCTCGCCACTGTTCAGTGTTTTTTTCTCCCCTACCGGGGAGTTTTTTACCTAATTTTGCTGTTTGGGGGCTAAGGCCTGTTTTTTTGCTAAATTTTCCTTCTGTTTTCCCTGTGCAGCGTCTTTGTGACAGTTCTCTGTAAAAAGCGCTATACAAATAAAATTTAATTGAATTGAATGTATATAACATTTCCGTAATGATATCTTCATATCCCAAGACGAATTAAATCTAGAAGGACCACAACTGATGATATTTGCGGTTGTTTGGGACAAAGGCTAGTGCTGCATTCAGATCCACATTTTTTACTTTATTTCTGACGTTCCCTTCCTTTGCTTCAAGGGGGGAATCCCTAAAATACCAGAATGAAATATGGCAGCCGCACCAAATGGGATTTGGTTCCAATTTAAGAAAGGGGAGGGAGTCATTTTACATTTCCTCACTTCCTCTTTTATCCTTCCTCCCACCAAGGGTATAAAATGCAAGCTTCCAGCAATAAGGGAATCACACAATGCAACGCTCCACAAGGGAATAAGAGAGGATGATACGCCAATTATTTTGTAGGATGAGTTTGGGAGGTTTGTGAATAGTCATTTTTGAGTGCATGTTGAGGGATGGGAGTGGGGATTAAGAATTGAGAATAACTTTGTCAGATCCGTTAGCCTCACTAAAGGCACCGCAAAGACCAGCGCTTTTATAAGACCGGCTGGTGTGTTTTTATTATCACTCAAGATAAGCTGTTGTTCATGAACCTTCCAAAGTCATCCTACGAAAAAAGAGGTTGCTATGGGGTAGTATAGGTTGCGAGGGCAGTTCTGTTTTGGTTCCTTATCTAGAATCCCTTGCAGAACAGGCACCTGTTAAGTTCACTTGTTGCATGTCAAAACTTTCGCCACATAATAGCTCACTTGAGAGAAGAAAGCAAAGGAAGGAAATTTGTTAAAGTGACTCCGAATGCAGCCTCCGAATACATACACTGGTATGTGAGTGGTTTCGCAGTTTGGGATGGTGTTCCTTCTACCTTACTCCCCACTGAATGTTGAATATTTTCCTCCTGGAGATGGTGTAAACCCACAGTCCGTTCAAGAGGGAAACCCTCTCCAGGCTATGGAAGAGGCCTCTGGAGACTGCAGGAGATGCACATCTGCAACCTGACCTTTTTTCCCCAGATGCATATCCAGAGATTTGTAAGGACGGTGAATAAAGCCATTGGTCAGTAAACATGTTTCCGTTGGTTCTTTTGAAGCCATTCTGATTTTGATTTCATGTGTCATCAATAATCTACAATAGGCCTACAGTAATACTTGTAAGTACTGTTGCTGTATCAGAAATACTTGTATAAATGTGAAATATGACATTAATGCAGATGTTTTGTATAAAGAAAAACTAAATTTCAGTACCAAATTATATAGCAAAATCAGTTAATTTCAGTTAATAAGGGATTGCTGAACATTCTGATAAACATTTAGATAGATTTTAGCTTTCGCACTCCTGTTTGGATACAGTTAAATATGAGATCTAATCATTGGATAATCAGTCAATGCTGATATTTGGTTTTTTGTAAAGCTTTTATCTGAAACTAGAATATTGCTTCATTTATTTTGTAGTGCGATTGGACGGTTTTGCAAAGTGAAAGTGTTTTTGACAGCTGTGTTAACTGCTTTGAACGCATGGGCCTTAGCTTGCAGAGATGTGCCAAATTGATTAAAGAAAACTATGAGAGGAAACTGTGCATTAAGATCAAATTTAAAGTGAGATTGCCTAGATGTGAAATTATAACCACAGGTTGTCAATTTTTAAAGTGATTTTAAGTGTTGAACCTCACAGAGCATATACTTTTTGCAAGGAAGAGAAACTGACTGTGTTGTTCATTTTTCAACTCTGCAAATACTCTGCTGATGGCATAAACTCAATGTATGACGAATTAGTGTTTTTTTATCTGAATATTTATATTTAAAGATTGTAACCTGATCTTTTGAAAAATCTTAAATTGTTAGCAGTATTTGCTTTTAGATACCTCTGCAATTAATGTCTTGGAATATTGTTAGCCAGGTCTGGCTGCGTTGCCAGACACACCACATAACTCATTGTTCATTTATATGTGGTATAACTCAGGTAGACACATTTATGTTCCATTTTATTCTAAGTAAAAGTGCATATGTTAAAAGTGACTGACCATAATCCTACATACCTTGATGTATTTGAGTTTTACTAACACAATTGCCATACTACAGCATATCCCTTTTCTATAGTTCATATATCTATATTTCACTGGACATCTCGGGACAGCGGGGGCTATTTTCAATCATGACGTTTGGCTGTATTATTTTATATGTTTGTTTGTGTGTTGTGGGTCTGCCCCACTGTCTATGTCTTTTTTGTTGTTGCTGGTGGCTACAACTGAAGTTCCCTTTCTGGAAAATAAAAGTTATTCTATTCTATATCTTAGACTGTGTTGACTTGTATGTGCAAAGTTCCCAAGTAGATTATGCTCCTCAATGTTTTTGTCTGTTTAAATATGTATTTATTAGGTGCCAATATTACACTGATTTTGAATTCCCAATCAAATTGTGATGGGCGCACTTCATTGCTGCAAGTTCATCTATCAGTTCAGCAGCGGTCAGGTGAGCATGTGCCCTCCACTGCAGCACGGGCTTCAATGCGCTAACTCTAGCTGTGCGGCCTCCGGCGTACGTTGTGTTGGAACGCTTCAGGCGCAGCTAGCGGAGGCCGGCTGCATGTGCCGGACCAAACGGATCAGTCAGTGCTACATAATGAGATGGGGACACTCCTGCCGACAGAAAGCCTCCCTCTCAGGCCAACACTACAGCCAGCCACCCAGTGGAGTCGGTGGCCACAGAGAGTTCAGCGCCAGACCGGACACATTGTACTCTGAAACCCAATGTCTCCGCAGGGTGAGTTACCTGGGAGCGGCAATGTTAGTCTACTCTTCTCTAGGAAATAAACCAGTTTATATTAAATCCATGTTAGCTGTAGCAACACAAGAATAATATGGATGGGATTTTGAGGATGTTAGGCAACGATTGGGGTGGAGAGGGATTTTTCCAGTTACTTATTTGGCACATCTAACTGTTGTCTGTTGTTATGGATCACGTAATGTCATTATTTATAATCTCATTTGGCAGTTTAAGAAGAGCAATGAGGTGTTTGGATGTTGGATCGGCATGCTTTTTTCAGTGAGCCTTATCATGATACGCTCAGGCAGCTGTACAGCATCGCATCAACTGTCTTTGTCCACCCACGTTCAGTCCCCAGCAATCTTCGGAATGAAGCTATGCAGAGGAGCATTCCTGTGGCAGGCATTTCAGGCCCACAATGCACTGCCACTGTGTCGTTACACTAACCGTCCAGTAGGTGGCTCTCTCCTTTAGTGAGAGCGAGCAGAGAACAGCACAGTGCATTGGGATGCCAGCACTGCAGATTATACCTTTACTGCAGTGGCTATGTGGATAAATCCTGAATCACCTTTATAGAACACAAAATAAAGATGGTTCTTGTTTTTGTTTTCTGTAGCATGTACTCATTTCCAAAAGAATTGACATTACTTGAGAGGCCGGTGCGCGACACTGGATCGATGATGGAGGGAAGGGGTCACTGATGAGAGGCAATTGTAGTGTTCTGTAGTGAAATCTGAACCTGCAACCAACCAAATTCTCACCCAGGTTATTACCTTTCTGTGTGTGTGTGTGTGTGTGTGTGTGTGTGTGTGTGTGTGTGTGTGTGTGTGTGTGTGTGTGTGTGTGTGTGTGTGTGTATTATTGTGTGTGTGTATGATGTGTATGTATGTATTTGTGTGCATGTCGTGCTGTGTTTGTATGTGTGTGTGTTTTTGGTTGTGTATCATTATGAGCAGTTCTGTGTGTTTTATTAGTAGAGTGTGTTTTATGTGTTGTTTCGGGCAGAGTTTTGCACATTATTGTAGATCCTGGAGGAGAATCCAAAGGTAGGACATTACTACCTTTGGCAGATGGCTGTAAATAGAAACATTGTACAGCTTCAGGTAAGAGCACTGGTGAAGGGCTTAAATGTGCTGCTTGGAGACCTTGAAAAGACATGAAGTATTTTACTCCACACACCTTTGATTTCAAGCTAAACCCCATACACTTCTCGATTTAAGTATCAATAGGAATGCCAATTATGTCTGACGGCAAATCTGGCCCTGCAATTTTTGGTCTTCATACGTGCACGACTTACCCATAGCTTACTGTGCACTACATTCAATGTTCATTACTTGGGATAGCTGCTACGTTATGAGAAGGATGTGCTTCGTCTGATCTGTTTATTCTTCAGAATGTACTTATTGTATGTCGATTTGGATAAAAGCATCTGCAAAATGACTGTAATGTAATGTGCATGAATAAATATAAATGGCTAAAAACACTTTTGCTAAAGGTTGATTATACACTGCCTGGCCAAAAAAAAAGTCGCACACTCTAATATTTCATTGGACCCCCTTTAGCTTTGATTACGGCGCGCATTTGTCGTGGCATTGTTTCGACAACCTTATGCAACGTCACAACATTTATTTCCGTCCAGAGTTGCATTCATTTTTGACCGAGATCTTGTATTGACGACGGGAGAGTCGAACCACTCCGTGAAGTCTTCTCCAGCACATCCCAAAGACTTTCAATGGGGTTAAGGTCAGGACTCTGGTGGCCAATTCATGTGTGAAAATTATTCCTCATGCTCCCTGAACCACACTTTTACAATTTCAGCCCGATGAATCTTGGCATTGTCGTCCTGGAATATGCCCATTGATGGGATAACCTGGTCATTCAGTACATTCTGGTACTCAGCTGACTTCATTTTATTGCTGCATAACGTTGCTGAGCCTAGACCTGACCAATTGAAGCAACCCCAGATCATAACACTGCCTCCAGAGGCTTGTACAGTGGGCACTATGCATGACGGGTGCAACGGCGACTTTCTGGCCAGGCAGTGTACATGAGTACTTGCCTAAAGTGTTCCGTGTTCCAGGTTTGTATGGGGAGTATGGGAGAAGGAGGTTGAAAGGAGGTAAGTCAATTTGGAGGCCAAAGCCTGTCACCCCCCACAGTGCTGCAATCATGTTGACTCTCTCTGCAATTTGCCAGTCTGCAGTTGCCCCTCATGCTTCCCCCTGCTCCAAATTCGGGGGAATATGAATTGTTGAATGTAGAGATGCCAGAGTAAAAATACCACCAGTGTCAGAACAGCAAATCAGGGTGCGAGCACAGCCTCTGTGCCTCATCGCAAAGAATCTGTTATCTCTCTGTATTCAATTACCTCTCGGAGGTGGGTTTGATTGTGTGGCACGCGTCTTAGCAGGTGTCATTACACGCTGATTTAAAATAGCGGGTTGACGCTGCTCTGTGCCTCGCTTACCTTATGGGACCCACTTCCGGCGGGGCTCGTTAGAAAGAGAGAGGAGGGCGGGGAGTTACCCTGCCTCGCGTGACCTTCCTGCCGCCGCGGTGCGTCGGCCACTAGCCAGGCCCACATGCGGTCAGGCCCATGTGTTAGGCTGGGTGGAAAATCCAAAAATCGGAGGACTGCCATTGCCCAAATAATCTGGAACCTTCTTTGGTGGTGACTTTATGCCCCTATGTTGAAAACTGCCACGTTTGGACTATTGACAAAATGCCTACATTTGCAAGATATGTTTTTTGGAGAGATATGTTTATATTCATCTTTGTCAAGGACTGTAAACAAATATAAACCTCCCCTTAAGTTAAAATAGCCTTGGAGTGAAAGAAATATCTATGGTAACATTAAATGGATATTTTGCCTAGATTTTGTGACAGGGCCAGAAATGTATAGATTTAAAGGGTAAGTTCGCTATTTTGGACCTTGGACCCTATTTGCGGTCCGTCTTCCATGAACCTGACCCATGAAGTCCATTTTTTCGCTGATCGGTCCAGTATTGAGTTCGGTACACATTTCCTGTAGGCTCTCACTGGGCTACAATGGAAGTGAACGGGGCAAGTAGAATATGTTCGATAAATGTGCTTTCATGTACAGTAAATGAGACGGGAAGCTCAGGGTGTATTCTTACCGGTCTCAGTATGCTCTCCTGTGAAATGTATCTCAATCCGAACATTTTTACGTGCTTGGCATGGCTTGGAAGTAAGCATTTCTCTGTTGCTTGTTTTCGCTGCTCCCGCGGAGTACTATGTGTCGGGGGTAGGGGAGTGGGAAGGTGTGCCGGCCGTTTACGAAACTATCTAGCTGAGCAGTTTGCGTTTGTTTACCTGCAGCAACGTAGGCTACAATTTCCACAAAAAAACTTGGATGATGGATGACTATAATGATTACGAAGACGAAGAATTCGAATTTGACGGTACTGGCTACAGATTTGAGCCAGAATACACGGACACGGAACTACAAGAGATGGATGATAAGAGAGCAAGAGAAGAGAGAGAGGCTGAAGTTGCGCAGGTAATGTTATCCGAAGTCGCTGCCGAGGCTAGACCAAGAATTTCGGGGGACTTTTGGTGTTCTTGCAAGAGGTGCAAGCAGATGCCCAGAGAGGAGGAAAGTTTGTGTTGTAGGGAGTGGGATCTGTTGCTACTGAATGCCATTGAAAACCTGGATGTATCCGTGGATGACACTGGATCATCTCCATTGATTACCATTACACTATGACTGCCAACAGATATGTGATAGATGAGAACTTTGGACAGGACACCATGCGTCAAGCATTTGTAAATAAACATTATAGAATTGTAAAAAGTTATAGTTGATGAACGTTTCCGACAGTTTTGTTACAAGAAAACAACTTATGTCAAGCTCGGATTTTGTTAGTTGGTATTGAGTGCTGGGTCAGAGGACGCGCTCAAAAAAAATAAAAATGTTAGTAACGTTATAGCTAAATATAACTTACCTCCGCTCCGGTGCTTGATAGTGCTGCAGGTCCGACACGAGGAACAGCTGTGTTCTTTAGAAACCAGTGTTTTGCTTCTGATTTGCGGTTACAGAAATCAGTAGCGTCGAAATGCGCTCCACAAACTCGCGAGTCTGCCAAACGGAGTTGATTGACTGGAGTGTTTATGTCGATCCGTAAGACAACCAGCCAAAGTCTCAATCTTTCTGGGTCAGAGAACGGAAGCCTGTGGAAACTGGTATTTGAGCGTCCAGACATTTTATTCCCACAACCGGGGACTGCACATTCGCGCACCATTGCTGTGATAAAATATTAAAAATGATGATTACAAACACTGCGTTACAAATATTTCTGCTGTACGCTACTAGCTAGTAAACTCCAACGGGAGGTCAGGATTTGTGATCAACTGCTTTTCAAGCGGCCTCTCTACAACGTAGCTAGACTGCGGAAGTTTACAATGCGAGGTAGCGCGGGTCGGAGAAATAGTTCTGTTTCAAATGAAACTTTCTTTTTAAAGTTCGGTTTGCGTTTGCGATAGCCTACATTTCACAGGAGAGCATACTGAGACCGTAAGAATACACACTGAGCTATAAAAGCACATTTATCGTTGTTTTTTCCATAACATTTCTACTTGCCCCGTTCACTTCCATTGTAGCCCAGTGAGAGCCTACAGGAAATGTGTACCGAACTCAATACTGGACCGATCAGCGAAAAAATGGACTTCATGGGTCAGGTTCATGGAAGACGGACCGCAAATAGGGTCCAAGGTCCAAAATAGCGAACTTACCCTTTAAGTCTTCAGAAATAAAATCTGTCATTTCGCTGTGTGAGAGAGCTTCAATGCCAGCCCCCATTATTACAAAATAGGGAATGTGTTGTGGTTTTAGACTTAAACTATTATAGTGTCTCATAAAAATGACTCAGTTTCAGTTTCTCAACTCTCAAGAGTTTTGTTTCTGCAATGTCTCCTTCTGCTCCCTGTTTTCATTTGAAAAGTCACGGCTACCTTTTAAAGTAATCATTTTATTTCCCAGAAAAATATCGGCACTTCTGTTTCCTGTACTTTGTGCACGGTCCCTTTGCACTGATAAAAGTAGTCATCTTCTTCTATGGTGTTCTATGAGATTGATGAACATATTGGGGTTTGTTTGACCATTCCTCCATACAGAATCTTTCAATTCTTCAAATCCTTCGACACTTGCGGACCTCCCTCTTCAAGTCAAACCACAAATTTTCAGGCGGTCCAAGTCCGCAGACTGAGAGAGCCATCGCAAAACAGTAGTTTTGCGGTGAGCTAAACATGTCTTGGTTGAGGTATGCCCGGGATCATTGCCTTGCAGAAAGATCCACTTGTGGCCAAGGCCACAAGGCTTCCCCTCCATCATGCACTGAATATCACTGTTATTTCACTGCCGGGGACTGACCCACCCTCTAGGCCAAGTAACAGGCTGTACTGCATTTAGCTATGAGGACAACCACACCATGAGGTCCTACTGTAAGCAGATGATGAAACGCATACACTTTTCAAAGGCCACAGAGAGGTCATTATGGAGTTCAGGAATTTTTTAGAAAGAGCCTGGGAAACAAGACAGGTACAGCACACCACACGCTGAGAGTAGTCTCAGTATAAACCAGTCTAGTGCACACGAGGACACTAAAGGATATCTGGGCACAAAGCCGTCCAGTTTGTTTGAGGGGCATGAATAATGACGCGAGAAGCCCTGCGCCGCCACTCTGAGAAGGCTCGGGTGCAGCGTCCTGTCTCAGTGCCCCGTCTCAGTGCCCCCTTGCTCTGTGGTGCAAGCCGTGTGCAAACGTCTGTCTCAGGCAAGAATAAGCTGCTGGAAACTCATGGTAATGAGCCTGGGGCACAGATATGGGCATGCACCCTTTGATATCCCCTGTCCCACCGAATCAAGCTGCTACTCACTGAATTCAGAGCAAGTCCAAATGGGACTTTTCTCTTATTATTCAGTAGCTGTAGGTCATTTTTCCAGAACAATGGGGTCAAGGACTATTTCCTTTCCCGTTCAGATCCTTCTGTCTCTGTCCAAGGCTACCATCACAAAAATTAAAAATGAAACATTGTAAGAAACACTTTTCTGTTTCTTATATCTGCTTGCATATCCGAACAGCGTGGACATACTGTGTGTTGCTGACATCACTTAACAATCTGGTCCTAATGCAGCAAAAATCATGGAGTTGTCTACAATTATTTTGTTTAAAATGTACAATCCTTTTATATGATTTTATATAGCAATTGTATGATTTGTTGTGTGTGCGTGTGTATGTGTGTATACATACAGTATATAATACAAAATTACTTATTATTCTTGTTCATTTTCCTGCCTCCAGCAGTGAAATTATGAATTATCCCAGTAGGCCTTTTTTTCTCATTTCTGGGGTGCTATTTCTGGGTTTTGGCTCCTAGGTGCATTGCAACTTCCACTTCCACCATTCGCAATGGCACAAAGTAAGTGTAATAAGTGGTGTTGTGTCCCTCTTTGTACAAGCAATAAATAAAATGTTTTCCTGACAATGCTAACACTGTTTCAGTATTAATCATAAATTCATGTGCATACGTACAAATGTTCATGAACATCACAATACAGATCTAGTAGTCTTGGTTATTTGGACAGCTATACGATACCTCAAGTTTATGTGGCTCCTTGCACAGAGCTCCCACTACGACCTGTCTGTCTACTACATTGGATTCTGTGCCTAAGAGAACATAAAAGGAATATTTTTTGTATTAAATGTGACATGCTGTATTTTAGTGAATTTATCTAGTTAGCTAGACACGTTACATATTAACTGAATTGTGTATCTGATTAATGTGGGCAAAAGGATGTAAATAGCCTCTTAATGGCTGCACAATGTTTCTGATAGTGGCCCACTAGTAATCTGTATAATACGTATTTGTAAAATATGGTTACAATTTGAGAGTGAACAATGGCAGCACTTTCATTAACATCCTCAAATAGACATGCTAATATATAGCTAGCTGTATAATAATTATAAAAAAAATTATAAAAGCTAGATAGCAATGGCTAACATTAACTAGCTGCTGATCATTACATTTGTAATTAAAGATTATAAAGATGATAATGATTTGACATTGAAATTGACCTATATCAATAGCACACACAAACACACGACAATATATTAAGCAAAATTAATTGAATGTCGCAGAAACTATAATTATACTCACTTAAAACTGGGCAGGATTCACATCATTCAATGCTGCTCCGAAGTGACAGCTGGCTATTTAGCTTTGGAGTGGATTCTGGGCCTATAAAATCAAGGAGTAACTCTTCACAAATGATACGTCAAGTTCTGTACATTTCTAGTGCCTTGCAACATCTCAAAGCCAGTTGGTGTGAGTGGGTAGGCTGTCTTCCTGTACAGTCAAACTAACCCTCTCGCCAACAGAAGTGCAACGATGAGCATGTCTGCCCAAAGCTCAAAGAGGAGGGTGGCACTGGGATTCATTCCAAAAAAAAAAAGCTACAAGGACGATGCTTTAACAGGCCTTGGAGAATCTGAAAGGGGGTATAAGAGAAACAAAGATTAAAATGATGCACTTCTCCAGGCAGCAAAGAACAGTAAATCAAAACAGGAGCTGTAATTGATGCGATTGGAGGTTGCAGGTAGATACGTAGATGAAAGGTGCCCATAACTATTGCAAAAGAACACAGAATACAGAGCTAGAAAAACCTTTAAAGGGTAATTCCACCCAAAAACAACATTAACCTTATTTAACAGATCAAGGCACAACTAATTCAGTCTCTCTTTGTGGCTGGCCAAAAAAAAAAAAATTTGAATATAAAGTTGAAAATCTTGTCATTTTGACGTATACCTCTACCGCTTCCTCATTTTTGAAAAACTACAGTTTGTCAAGTGGGCGTGTAAATTAGATAGACACGTAGGTGGAGCCAGCGAGGGAAGAAATTCTCCACCTGTCACTGTTCTGTGTAGGGACCGTAGGGACACATCATAGATCAAGCTAGCTATCATTGCTATTTTATTATAATGTCAGAAAATTACATTGATAGGCTACGTTATTTCCTAAAGATGTTTTGGCAAAGTAAACCAAACAGGACTTGAGTGCTGTTGGTTACAGAGTGGACAAATGATAGCCTACAACTAAGTGGCCTCCGGTCTCATTCCCTGACATCTTCTGCCTCATTGAATCACCTGGTAAGAACATGCCAACTACATTGTGATCAATGACCATGCGAGCTGATCATAATCAAACGGTTTCACTTTCAAAATCTGCGTTTTTGAACTGTTTACTGTTTGCCATGCAGTAGCTAAGACACACACCAGCTTTTTGGCATTTCGAAAATTGCAGTGTTTTAAATATAGCCTATTAGCTATGACTAGATTTTGTCGTAGGCTTGTGTTTTGAGCCTGAATACACGGCCGAATCCTGCACTGAACGCGCTTGCCAAATAGGACTGCTTTGACTGCTTCCCGGTAGCAAACATTTCCATTTCAGTTGGAACTGCGGTAGTTAGGCCTACCACATGTAGGCTAGCTACACCACTCGTTTACCTCGGTTAAACATTAAAGGTTAACGTTAGAGGACAGGGATGAGAAATTAATAAGTGTTTGAATTTGTGTGTTCGAACTAATAGGTGCAAGACTCGCAGTAAAATTCCCAGTCTCTCCACTCTGGTCGTAACGTTATTCAGTGTGACTGCCATTGTCTGACTCCGCCCATAAACTATAAGCGCTCTTGCCAAGAGTCTTGGCTATTGTAAACATCGAACAAAAGTTCAGAAATTTGTGTTTGGTAGATTATTTCTCTGTTGTAACAATGCTTCTTGGCAATACATTTTATACCGTTGGAAAGCCTGTTTATTTCCCTTTTAAATGGTGCCCCATTTGTAAGGAACATGCATTTGTGGGATGAGCAGCACAGCTGAGTATGTGGGTTGCGCTCATGTAAAATTTGCCAAATCTTCTCTGCCAATGCCAAACAGCTTATTCTGCTGTTGCTATTGACTCTTGTTTGGTGTTGTTTGGTGGATTGGATGATTGAAGTCTATCAGTAACAAGGAAGAAACAAGACATATTGGCAATTTTACAATTTATTCATTTAACAAACAGTCAGGAGCCTCAGTAGCGTGTGGAAGAACCATACACAGCCACAACAGCCTGGCACCTCCTCCTCATGCTGGTCACCAGCCTGGTCACACACTGCTGTGGGATGGCATTCCACTCCTCAACCAGGATTTGTCGCAAGTCAGCCAACGTGGTTGTGTTGGTCACTCTAGCACGAACAGCACGCCCCAGCTGATCCCACAAGTGTTCAATTGGGTTGAGGTCAGGACTGTTGGCAGGCCATTCCATTCTCTCTACTCCCTAATTCTGGAGGTAGTCTCTGATAAACCCCACTCTGTGGGGGTGAGCGTTGTCATCTTGGAGGATGCGAGTTCCGTCCCAGACTGTGGAGATATGGGATTGCCACTGGTTGCGGAATCTCATCTCGATATCTCTCTGCATTGAGATTGCCTCCAATCGTTTGACAAGCCTCGTTTTTCCAGTGATGGAGATGCCGCCCCACACCATCACACTGCCTCCACCAAAAGGTGTAACTCTATCGGTGCAGCAATCAGCATAGCGTTCTCCCCGTCTTCTCCACACTTTGACCCTACGATCCAACTTCCGTAGGCAGAATCTGGACTCATCGCTGAACATAACGTTCCTCCACATGTTCAGGTTCCAGTGCAGGTGTTGCCGACACCAGCGCTAACGGGCCTGACGGTGAAGGGCAGTCATGGCAGGCCTCCTGGAAGCCCTATGAGCCCGGAGATTTGCTGCGTGCAGTCTGTTCCGGATTGTCTGGACCGAAAGCCGTGTGCCATATCGTCCTGCAAACCTTGACTGCAAATCTGTAGAAGACAGCCTACGGTTCCTAAGTGCTGAAAGGGTGAGGAACCGGTCTTCTTGGGGTGTCGTCTTCTTGGGACGCCCACTTCGCGGTCTGTCTCTGACATCCCCCGTTTCATGGAACTTGGCCTTCAGTTTGGAGATGGTACTAGGGCTCACTCCAAATGATGCCGCAACTTGCTTTTGTGGAACACCAGCTTGAAGTTGCCCTATCGCACGGGCCTTATCGAGATCAGACAAACGTGGCATGCCTTCTTGGAGCAGACACCAATTGACCACTGTAGCAGGGCCCATGCTCACAGGTGCTGCCAATCAGGTGCCAATCAGGCACCTGATTGTCAGCACCTGGGGGTACCGGAAGCTCAAAACAAGAGTCAATAGCAACAGCAGAATAAGCTGTTTGGCATTGGCAGAGAAGATTTGGCAAATTTTTCATGAGCGCAACCCACATACTCAGCTGTGCTGCTCATCCCACAAATGCATGTTCCTTACAAATGGGGCAGCATTTAAAAGGGAAATTAACAGGCTTTCCAACGGTATAAAATTTATTGCCAAGAAGCATTGTTACAACAATAATCTACCAAACACAAATTTCCGAACTTTTTGTTCGATGTTTAGTTCAGAGTAAACCAAGTACCTGGTACATGCGCAGAAGTATGGGGCTATATCTCTGCTCTCACTACAGGTAGAAAGTTGGCTGAGAGCTACTTTTCTACAAATCAAACATTATTTTAGGGTGGAATTACCCTGGTGAGAACTGTCATAAATGAAAGATTTACACTACACTACAATAGCTAATAAAGTGGGTTAAATGTAAAGATTCCTGAACTTATAAATGACTTGTAGGCTACATTATACCCTCTGAAAGAGGTTCTGTTTCAGAACATTGTGTGACCTTTATGTCAGAGTAGCTTATTAGACATTGTAGCCTGGTGCTGTAGTAATGTCTCACGACTCAGCACTGCTGTCTTTGGACATTTTACATGTTTCTCTCCACTTGCTGATACATCATTAGTACTATTGTAACATGTACTAAAGACAGCTCAAACAGCATTAAAGAGTTCTTTTGTTCTAACTCCCTGTCTTCTTCAAAGTTTGGGAGAAAGATGATCATCTTAGACCAGGCTCCTAAATTCCTGCCTTGTTGGGCAGCAATTCAACTGCATTCACAGCTTCATTTAAACTTTTAACGGACTTTGAGAAATTATTTTCATTCGTTGAATAAGGAGAGATGCTCACAAACAAAATCACTATCATCAAGAAACTACAAAATATTCAATGGGTTTTCATAGAAAAAATTATATGGCATATTGGTATACAATTCTCAATTTAAATTTCAGGTAAATATTATCTAATCTACACAACCTTGGTCCTCACTGCTTAAGGTCAACTGAGCCTCAAAGGTATAGACCTGGCACCTGTATCATAAAGCAGGATTACTGAGTTAGCTAGATAACTGCACTGAGTAAAACCCGGAACAGCTCTTTTTACTTCAGTCCCTGTCCAGTCCAGATCTGGGAGGGTTCCAGGTTTTACTCGGTGCAGTTATCCAGCTAGTGCAGTAACCATGCTTTGTGATACAGGCCCCTGGGTTCATTCATTGCATTTGTGTTTTGGCAGGACAAGGTGTCAGAATGCAAATCTGGACCTCCTATTCCAAGTGAGCTACAGGGCTATGGTCTTGTAGCACTCCACCCTGCCCACACCACACAGCACAAGATGAACAGCTGGTTGAAACGTATGCGATCCCCTGGGTTCCCTAATGACCTGCATGCGCTCAGTGCTTTCTTTGTCTGTGACCGGGCTGCAGAGAGAGAGCGAGAGACAGAAAGAGAGAGAGAGAGCTCTGATCGGACAGAGATTTTTTCCCTTAAGGTGTAGGCTTTCATCACCCCTAAAATGATGCTGCAAATGACTAATTTAATCACTGATACAGAGCTGGGGAAGAAAAAACATATTTGTTGCAGCTCAACGCAGATTTACTAGGTATTTTCCTGGTGAAGCATTCAGGGAGAACTAGCAGTTGATATGCTAGGGAGTGCTGCTTCCCAAGTGCATTGTGGGTTGAATAAAGGTATATTTCACAATTACTACATCTGGAAAGTATTATTTTTTACAGGTTACCTTGCATTATTTTAAGGAGAACTGATTTTTTCATGTCATCACCTTCCACATTTCTTGTCATTTCGTTTTGAAATGGCTACATTTTCAAAATTACGCTCATGCTGCGTTATGCTGTCGCCACTGAGGCATTTTTTCATTTTTTCAATTGCGTTAACCCGCCCCCACCTTACTCCCCAAGAGCCATAACGTGATGTGTGACGTTATAACGTGCGGAGGAGGGGGCTGTGCAGGGACCACTTGGACGCGAGGCGGATACAGAGGCGATTTTATTTCAGCGCAGAGGCAACACAGTCAGTCAGTACTAGAGCTGGGCGCCTTGCATTAGCTAATCTCATTGTCTGCGGCTGACAGAGCAACCACGGAGAACGATTGTAAATGAGAAATTCAGTGATAACTAAAAAAGAGGTGGTTTAGTTAACCGCGAGAATATTTATATAGGATTTTAAAACGCGCAGGACCCCGCCGAAATATATCAGAAAAGAAAAAAAGGAAAATGAGCCGCTACCAAGTTTTAATAATATGAGCATGAACCGCGTTTTGTTCTAGTTGGAGGTTGAATACTGCTGCAATATACATATAAATCTAATTTTAGGTTCACTCCAATCTCGCGGACTTCTGACTTTGCATCGATTGCTTCTGCATAGCCCTTACGAAAAACGGCGCGTTTGTTTGTTTTCCTTTTGACAAGAGTTCCTTGTTTCCAGCCAAGATGAATTTCCAGTCGGGTGTCCCGGTGTCGGTCTCGGTATCAGGTATCTCTCAGCAGTCGCAGCCGGCGATGCCCACTCCCGGTACCGTCCCAGCTCCTGTCCCGGTACCAGTGCCTCAATCCATTCCGTCCCAGTTTGGATCGGGATCATCGTCTGGATCAGGGGCGGGTCAGTTCGGTTCGGGGACAGTATCAGGCCAAGCCGCTCAATCTGGCCCACCAGGCTCCCAGTTCGTGTTGTCCAACTCGGCTGCCATAAGGGCTGAGATCCATAGGTTCGAGTCCGTCCACCCCAACATTTATGCCATTTACGACCTGATCGAGCGCATCGATGACCTGGCGCTGCAGAATCAAATCCGGGAACACGTAATATCCATTGAGGGTAAGTGTGGAAAAAATCTGTTCGCTTCACATCAATAGCAACAACAATTAATGGTGTCATTGGAGGTAATTGTCGGTCGACACCGTTTTAAGACAATGGCAGCAATGCCGCATTGTGCAGCTCGAAACGAGAGAAACTTGACGTTGGCGACAGAGCCTGATGTTATGGACTCGAACTCGAAGTTTGTGCTGTATCACATGTGAATGGCGGAATTGATGTTTGCAGCATGGCCTTATCACCATTATCCGTCATTATGCGTGTGCTTTTGCTATGGGAATTAGGCTGTCGTTACAGTGTACGTGGTTTTGTAAATCTCTCGAAGGCGAGGATAGCCTACATGCTGCGTTTTAGGCTACTGTAGCAAAACAATGCAGAGACATTAAGTAGGCTAAATTGTGTCTAGTGTAGGCTATATTGAGAACAATTGACTACGTGAACGATAAACGCGGGCTACTATTTTACCATTTGTATGTAGGCTAGGCTATTCTAGGCATCCAACATCAAATATGCATTCGTCAGTTTCACTGATATTAGCCTACATTTTGTTGTGTTATGATTTAATATAGATTGGCGACAAACTGACAAAAGATTTTTAAAGCACAGAAATATCTCGACTATACACAGACTATTTCTTATTCGCTGATCGTTGTCTTTAATGTAGCCTACAAAATGTTACATCTGTTTACTTTACATGAAAACATTCACTGTCCATGCACGGACCTCTACCCAGTAGCCCACTGAATGAGCGGTCTTAGCTGATGTTTTACAAAAGCTCATGTCATATCATCATAGAGGAGTGATACAAGTAGAATATTTCGAAAATTATGGTGACGACAATGAAAAGCATCCCAGGTAAACAAGCGTTTATACCAATAATGATGAGGGGAAATGTGACAAAGGGTAGTTACAAAATCATGCAGTTCAGTTGCAGAACTATTTTTTAGTATAAGGCCAAAACTTGTCTAAAATGAAGTCACTTTGAGGGGTGGTCTTTGTTCTGAAATTCTGAACTATGTTCTGATCTGCTTTTAATTTTGCTTATGTTAATGTTGACATTAGCTTGCACTGATTCAGAGATACTTTCGCAGAGTCTGACGTTTGATTTAAGAGAAAGACAATTGTTGAATTTTGTTGTGATTTGTGGTCATTTTAGGTGTATGTGTGTGTGTGTCAGAGAGAGAAATAGAAAAAGAGTGTGTGTGCTGGGGGTGGGGGGGGGGGGGAAGCGTGATCTCTGTCTATTGCTGCCAGTGTCTCAAAACAGGTGGGCTCTTACAGGGGTGTCAACCAAACCACTATTTGACAAGAAACTGCAAATGACAGTTGGTGCCTAGCTTTGTCCATCCCCACAAAGCAGCGATCGGGCATTTGTGTTTTGCGTATCAAAGGTCTTTAAAGAGGATTACGGACGATTGGTTTAGATGTCTAATGCATTTACTCACACCCCCCTCCACCCCCCCCCCCCCCTCCCCCAGATGTGTCAGTTATCTTAGGTTTTGAATTGGTCAGATTGGTTTTATCCGTCACTGCACAGTGGAACCAGCGTACCTGCTCCTTTGCTTGAATGGGTGGGCAGAGAGAATTGCAGCAAAGCTAATGTACAGGCAAGCAAATATTTCCTAAGTAGGTTCCATAGCATGTCAGTTGCTGCCTGACATTTACGACTGCGCATCACGCAGCCATGATTTTCCCTTTTCTTTTTTTTCCCCTGGTATGTTACCTCATCATGGAGAATGCATTTCAATTTTTATTTCTTGTTGTTAAACAAAACAAGTATTCCCATCGTGGGTGAAAAGGATGCGATGAGATTAGTGAGGTCATCCTCTTTTCAGGGGTACCTAGCCATCCCTGCCCCCCCCCCCCCCCCCCCCCCCACAGTCGGGGCTATGAGACACACAGGGACCCCGACACCCTTCACGTACATCTCCTTTTGCCGCAAAAACGACATGAACGTTGGTTCCTCTGGTGTCGATAGCCACTGAAAAAACTGAGGAAACTGACAAGCGCTGGCTTCTGAACGAAACCTAAGGGCTTGCTGTTCCCATCGACAGATGTGCCATGTAAAGCCTGCAATATTTTATTTGTGTGCTCAGAGACAATTATAGCAGCTGGGCAGCTATTACAAGTGTTTGTTTACAGGAAACATAGAAATTAGTGGGAAAAGCCCCAGCAGCCAGACGAGGATTACAGCAACCCAGAAGAAAGCGCTAGCCACTGTACCTATCATCCTCTGCTAGTATTTGTGGGACATGTGGCTAGAGTCTACAGCCTTTTGCTAACCGGGTGGTGGCGTGCAGATTTGTTGTGGTGCGGTCTTCCAGTGACTAAGTGGGAGATGTAGACACAACCGCTTCTCATAAGCAGAGACTTAGTAGGTGTCAGATGGTACATAACCGTGATTTCCGTGTGAAGGGGCGTAAATCTGTCTATCTGTGAAGTGGATTCATCCCCCCAGCTGAAGCGCGATAAAAAAAACCAAAAAAAAAAAAAACCATTTAAATAAAGTTGTGCTACACTCTCAACCACGGCCTACTCGCTCTGTAGAAAGGTTGGATTTCTGGTGTGGGTTAATTGGACACATTTCAGCTTAAATTCAGGCACGACTCAGGCGAGCTTGTGAACTGTTTAACTCTTAAGCTGCGTGTCTTGGATTATCATGCCCGGGCTTGTGTCGGGTGCCGAAGCGTTTATTTCAGTGACACATTTCCCCATGTATTTGTCCGGCTTTATAGAAAATAGTCCGAAAAATATGAGGGAACAGGTTCTAATAGCGGATATTTCCGCCTATGGTCGCTGCATATGTTGGAGGGCGTGCTGCAGTAGACAGCATTCAGCGCGCAGAAGATGGAACTGAGCTCTGTGGGTTTTGCTACCCTGCACTGCATCACAACAGTGGGCCTGCACACAGCATTTTACAAAATGGGGGCCGGCTACACTGATTCTCAGCTTCTGACACAGAAATGAATGCATGTTTTCCCCCAGAAATTCTTCCAACTTTTAATGTACCGTATGAGTGATTCCTTTTTCTGTCGCGGTTTGTTTTGGAGTTAGGGGGAAGTGCATTTGCGTTTGAAGTTGTTTAATTCCTCACATTCACATTGGCTGATTTGAAAGCGTATTTTTCAAGATGCGGATAAAGTTTGGGACTTGTGATAAGGAGGAGAATCCTGTAAGTGTCTAAGTCATTCTGTTATTGCTGGTGTTATTGTAACGTATGAAAGTGCTGACAATGCCGGAGATGGGGCATCTTTAGACTATGAAAAATATCTGTTGTTAAATCTTGATTCTGTGAAAAGCGTTCCATGACAGGTTTTGTAGTCTCTCTCCCTCACGCGTTTGATGAGAGGTTTCCATGCCACATTCGGAGGTAGCGCGTAGTAGATCTGCGATACATTCACACGTCATTGGGTAGTCCAACGACGATGTAAAGAGAAGTCTATCCAATCTCTTGCTCTGACTTTATTGCTACATGCCAATGTACACATCTGAAATCTTTTTAGTAATCTTGTGTTGACATGGCATTAAATTCTTACTTCACAGAACTGTGAAGCATGTTCTTATATTCACAGATAGACATTCATGGCATATCATGAGAAGGCACCAACCTTTGCTTCGAAAGCAAGACAATGTACCATTTAGAAAGGGCATTTGCCTCTTATTGACAGTCTAATTTGAAATTATTAAATTGGTTTTCCTAAATTGACTTCCACTTGGTCTTTTATTTAGACAGACAGCCAGATAGATCAATAGATCTAGACAGAATAGATAGACAACTAGATAGAACAATAGATGGATAAGAAAGAGAAGAATGTGAGACAAGAGAAAACTTTGGGATTACCTGCCAATGGATTATTCAGATAAATTACATGTTTGTTCTGCAAAAGATTTTGATCGAACAACTTACTGCTACACATGCCACAGGATAAAATCCTGTACTGTATACCCAAGAAGGCTTTGCACAGCCTTTCATTTTGTACACAACCCATAACTGCCTATAACTATATTCTTATATGGCTGTGCACACACTTTGAGTTAAAGCATGCAATGGTTGTGTCTTTGAATCTATATACTCGTGCATGAGATGCAGCTCTCTCTCTTTCTCTCCTTGTTTAGCGTCTGAATTTTTGGTTCCATGCCCAGGCAAGCCTGTTGTGTGCAGTGTATCTAAAGCTGGCAAGGATCATTGTAATAAATATGTAAACATTCAAGTGTATAACATGCTGTTAAAGGTGTTTAATATGGTTTTGTAACCACAGCTAAGCATGTCTTCTTCTCTGAAGCTGCCCAGTTCTTATTTGTGTTTCACAGCGGAATTGCAGTGTAATCCTTTGATACTCAGACACTGCTTAGAACATGCTAGAATCTCTGTCTCATGTTCACTGGTTGGAATCTATTGGGTTGAGTGTGTTGAGTATCACAAGTTCTCAGCTCAGACGACATGACTGTTTGTATGAGTCAGGCAACAATCCTTTTAATATTATTAATATCGACTGAATTTGGCAAGGAGTCTTATGTTTTTAATGTTAAATTCTGTGTTTCAGATTATTGTGAGTGTGAGGCAAGCATTCATTTCTGAATTGGTATTGGGGGGAAGATGTGAAATATTCCAATGCGAGAAGGCAAATATAAGTGCGTTATTCTAAAGCATTGGCCCACACCACGAAGGCATGTACTGAGAAAGGCGTGTGCTCATTCATACATGGACCAGATGGAGGTGAGGTGATTGACATTATACTGTTCTGACGCTGACTGCCATTCAACACAAATCAAATGTGCAGTCATTGCTTCTATTCACATGACGTTTGCTGTCAAGGGAAAGCTATTCAAATTTTTATCGCAACTCTTCTAAAACGCATGCGTTGTGGGTAGCCCGCAAAATTTCACGGCTTCGTCATTTTTCTGATTTCATGTACTTTAAAGGCTAGCGTGGCAGTTTTTTTTTAATGGTAATACGGACCTGTGATATCTTGTGTGATGATTTTGCCTGTGCAAGTGTTTAGCAAATGTTTAGTGCATCCAGCCCTTGGCATTCCAGATGGAATAAAAACCAGGAGCGTCTTCAGCATTCCAGAAGCACGGCCTCCTGCCCGCGCGTTGAGCTCTGGCGTGGCGATGTCCTGCGCTACAGTGCAGGGGTAGCGCTCAGCCGCTCTGGTAAGAGTGGGGTTGGGTTTCACCGTTGTGTTTTGATGATTTCCAGATTGTATTTAAGCCCCGAGATGCGTCCTTGGCGCGGTTTCTTCTGTTCCTGCCGCCCTGGCTGCTTTCCCCTCCTGGCTCATCCGATGCCCAAGTATTCGAACGTCATTGTGCTGGTTATAGTGTGATGCTCCGTCCGATGGTGAGGTAACCACAATGACCTTCATAACCGTTTAAATGCAGTTCAGTCCGGTGTACAAGACGGGAGTCTGTGTTGTCGTCCAAACTCGGTGCAGTCATGCAGATTTCTTTGATCAAGAAAGAGGTTACGTAACGCTTTGAACAGACATATTGTTAACGATAATTTAATACCTTGATGATTACGCAACCGTTCTTTGCAGGGGGAAAAGAAATGCAAGGCTTGAAACCTAGTGGCGCACTCATTTCGGTTAAACTTAATGGAACAAGAGTTTTCCCACCAAAAAAATCGATGGGCGTTCGATTGCTATCGCTTGATTTGCGCGCGCAGCATGACAAATTTGAACTGGACTTTTTCAAAGATAACGAGGATTCAAAAAAGCCGAAAACCAAGCTCCCTCTTGGCACAAGTCCTAGAACTTGGGAGGATGTTTATAGGATCTAATCCTGGGTGGGGCATGGCTAATGCGCCCTTTTGCAGGTACATAACCCGAGTGTCTCTGTTAAATGTTTAGCCGGCCAAGCAGATGTAAAATCCATATTGAACAGCCGGGGCATAAATCATCAGTCGGCTTCGGCGTGCTTCGTGAATTAGCGCGCGGGGACTGACGATGCTAATTAATGTCCTCGCTGTAAGCGTTCCCCACCTCAGCATTTTCCCCAGGTTTGTGCAGGCCTCTCGTTTTTTAGCAGGCTGGTATTTTTGGAGACGTTTGACTTTGACGCATCCTCGCGCTCTCTGGGTTATCGCGTTTGGCGATCCCAGATGCGGCCCGGCTCCGTTACGCGAGCGGCAGAGCCGCCGGAGGAAATGACTGCTCGGCTCCACCTGCCGCCGAGAGCTGTCCGCCCACCCCCGTCCTCTGCTGTACTATCGAACATCCTCTGTTGCTAAGGAACCAGAGGCTTGTGCCTCCGTTCTAACATTACGGGGCTGAACTGAACTCGCGATTTATTTATTTAATTGTTTATTTATTTGACGTTTGCACCGCATCAAATTTTGGAAGCTTTTGATGACCTCCCTTTGGCCAAGCAGGTGCACGCATCCCTTTTCTCATAATAAAACAGCGTTTTGGAAGCTCGTACCCTCTCCCCTCGCCATTCCTGATGCGTCCCCACCCACTCCCTTACCCTCCCCATCTCTTCAACCTACCAGACTCTTTTCTCATGTTTGCCCCGTACGACCTGCTCTTATTTCCGCTCATATTGCTTGTGCCTGTACTGGTCTGTGAGCTTTCGGATTATGACTGCGGTGCTTTTGTCTGTTTGTCCCTTGATTACGTAGAGCGTGTTCAGGGCATTGAAAAGCGCCATAGGAATAAAGCGCGTTGTTCTTATTAACATTATAGGCATTTCCACTGTGCGCGCTTGACCTTTAGCGATTTAAATCGCGCCCCTCAAGTGCGTATGCGGGTCTTGCTCCTCACACGAACGGAGAGGTGAGCCCCCATGTCTACGATTCGCGATACGGTAAAGAACCCGGGGCGTTATCCAGCGTGTCCTTCCCTCGTTTAGGCGTGGCGTTATCCAGCGTGTCCTTCCCTCGTTTAGGCGGGTCGTTATCCAGCGTGTCCTTCCCTCGTTTAGGCGTGGCGTTATCCAGCGTGTCCTTCCCTCGTTTAGGCGGGGCGTTATCCAGCGTGTCCTTCCCTCGTGTAGGCGGGGCGTTATCCAGCGTGTCCTTCCCTCGTGTAGGCGGGGCGTTATCCAGCGTGTCCTTCCCTCGTGTAGGCGGGTCGTTATCCAGCGTGTCCTTCCCTCGTGCAGGTGAACACAAGGGAGTGAACTGTGACGCGTGACCTCGGAGAAAACGTTTTCTCAGAGCGTAGCATTTCGGCGGTGAAGAAAAACAACGTGGCCCTCCTCTTCTGCAGCCAAGCACACAGACCGATCTCTCAGGCCTGAGTTCCTGCCTTTATAGATAGTTTTTTTTATTTTAATGGTACCAATGGAGCGCTGTTCTAAGCGCGCTGAAAAAGGTCTAAACAGAATAAATGTGTTCAGACAACACCGCATCTCCTCCTGAACAGACAGATCAATCAGGAGAGATGAGAGGAGGGAACAGAGACTGAGGTGTTCAAGGGAAATGGTGGCGTGTTTTCCTTGCACGTCCTCCTTTCTAACTTTTTCAGTTCATGACACACGGTTGCTTCCTTTACTCATGGCAGGCGGAGGAGTGAGACCACAGGCTCTCGGCTGAATTGAATAAGGCAACACACCAGAGAGGATGCAAATGGTGTTTCCAAGGACAAATGCGCAGTGACTTAACCTCTCGGCTAGGTGCCCCAAAATGGCCGACGCCGGTTTTGCGTTCGTTTCTATTGCCCGGTGTTAGATGGGATCATATGAAGCAATATTGTGAATGAGCCGCTTCGAGTTATAGCAGCACTGGGGTGAGGTCAGGCTGGATCCTCATCTCTCTCTGTTTTTTGTAGAGTTGTAGAATTATAGCAGTATATGAGAATATAATCTTGAAAAGATGGCTTTTGGGGGCTCCCGACTGGCCCAGTCTATGATGTCACCACGCGTCGGTTTAGGTTGGCAACGGTTCCTTGGCTTACCACAGCTGAAGCGCCCCTCCTGATTACTCACCTGCCATGCACAGGTTACCAGTTGTCATCAGTGAGGGAGGCACCTATCGTCTGGTGCCAGCTGTCGTGTAGTACGCCAGTATTGAGCCAATGTCGGAAGCGCTCACTGGTTTATATTTCAGCTGCACTGGTCCCACAGACAGGGTTGGCACAGTGGTTATTCAAGGGAGGAGGACCCCCTTCCAAAAAGAAATGCAGCTGTGTATTGTAACATTTCACCAGGGAGATAAAAACCACAAAGCAGTGTTTCCAAAACAGATTTTCAGTAGTTGTTTACCAGCCGTTGGAATACAACTTTAAAATTTTTTTTTATTACCATTGATGGCAGTGACAAGTTAAAGCTCCCTAATCCTCTAAAATGTGAATTCAGAAAAGCGTAATTTGATGTGTTGTTTCTTGCCTTTTTAATTTGATAGTTTTTTTTTTTTTTGTTTGTTTGAATTCTTATCTTCTGCTACGTCTGAAATTGAACTCAGTCATCCGGAACCAAAGTGCATTGTCAATCTAGCAAGTTGTAGACAAAGCCTGTTCTGATCCACTGATCCTTATTTTATCTGGATGGGCAGGGATGAGATGCAGAGAATGAAATGAGCCTTTCCAGATTATGGAATGATCTGCGCATCGCCACAGCTTTGTCCCCTGGCAGCACAGACATAGAGAACATGTTCCTGAATACCGAGTTCTGTGTGCGACACTAGAGAACAATGGCATTTCCTCGGTAAAGGGTAGCACATTGCATTATAATTTAGTGATTTATGATGAAGTTCCCCTTTTGAATATCCATCATAAGATTTATAACTTCTGAGGCCATTTTTCCTTGTCATTTTATTTGTAAATATGTGTATTGTTTATGGGCTATAACTAAGCACATAATAAATAATGTAAGCACATAGGACCGAAATGAAACAAACCCCGTTGCTTAGCTGATCCAAACAATGTTGTGCTTACACAATGAATCTATTTCTTTGGAACAAATTTTGCAAGTCTTAGACATTGGAAACTGTTGATGAAGCTGACCTTTTTCTAAAAGCGTAAATATGCAAAATTTCAAAAAAACCAAAAAAAAAACCAATGGAAATAAGTGATACTTAAGGATTTTGTTGGTACGAAAGGGAATTCACGTCCCGTAGAGACATGTGGTAATTCCTATCATGCACAGTAAACCCATCATGTAGAAGTTTCCAGAAGCACCCTGGTCTGCATAAGTGTGAGTTAACTCATTGAGAGGAGACTACATATATTCTCGTACTCTCGATTCCCTTTGGTGGAAGACGATGAGGTTCTTCCTAGAAAAGACCTCCCAAGTGAGCGTTTACATACCTGCGCTCGGAATGTAAGGCGATCTGTATGCACTTTAAATTTTGGTTTGCTAACCTTGAACCGTGTTCTCAGCAAGCCGGGAGTTGAATCCCTGCCAGTGACTTTGGAGTGGGGACCCGGCAGGAACAGAGTGGGTGTCCGTAAATACGCTTCGGGCATCCTCGCTCTCCCCACCCCCTCCTCATTTAAAGGCTACAATTTGAAGAGACCCCAACTGAAGGGTATGGCATTGAAGTAGAAGCCATGCTTAACAAGGCCCCAAATTCGAGGAGTGAGCTGCCCACTGAGGTGGTTGTACACGAATAAAGCTTTTGATTCTACAGTGGCGGTAGCTGCTTCCAGAAAGCCAGTAGAACTTCCAACTGCTCCCATCATCCATATTTGCGGGTGGGGGAGTCTTATTTGATCTGTCTGTTGTCTTGGCTCATGGGAATGTTGTTTTGTACGCGTCTTTTGTGCAACGTGTTGCTGACAACTGTTTTGATTGTGTTGATGTCATTCCCTGGTCTTTCACTTCAGATATGTCCGCTTATGCTTGTACTCCCCAACGACCTCCTGTCACGCTCGTCCCCCCACTTTCAAAGTTCACTCTGCCTGCTTCTGACAGATTTATAGTCTGTAGGTGCATTGCAAATGACTTTTTTTGCTCGGGCTGCATTGGGGGAAAGTCTCTCAGATGTGGCTCCTGTCCTTGATTCCTGGCTTTCTCTCTCTCTGTTCTGGTCAAGGTCATTGGTTAATTTAAGCCCAATTTTCTTGGTGTCAATCTTGACTTGAACTAAGATCTAGGCTAATTCTATTCAATGTAAAAGAGTGTGTATACATTTGACTTTAAAATTATGATCTCACGTACAAAGAATATTTTGGTTGAAGCTTGGGAAGCACTTTTATAATAAGCACTTTTCCTGAAAAGACAATGTCCCTTTCAGAATGAATGAGGAGAGTGATTAGTTGGCCATACTGCAAACACATATGTACTTGGCACACCCACTGATGCAGATGTTTCCCATGCCGTTGAGGTTTATAGTGTTAATGTTGCTTTGTGGAGATGGGCGTTTTCCATTGTTTGTTTTCCTGATGCAAGTTTAAAAATGGCTCCGACTTCCCCTGAATTTTCTGCTGCAGTTTTATGCTGCATTGAATGAAGCTGTGTCAGTTTTGTGCAGTTTCCTTAATGTTTCATGCATGCAGCTTGCTTGCTGCTTTGTGTGTACAGTTCACCTGGGAAAGTAAGTAAGGGTCCCCATACTGAAATGGAGATTGGAGAAAAAAATAAAAAAATGTACTGGTAGATGTATTTCACAGCATTGTATTTTTTATATTTTTGTATATTTGCTCATATATTGTCAAATGTTACATTATCTTGACAATATATTTTATTTCAGTATATATTTGTTCATTTCTGTAAGGGGTTTTCTGCAGTGACGGTAACTGCTATCCTTTATACACAGTGGAGTATTTCTGTTTTTATTTTTATTTTTTGAATGACTGCAGCACTCTGATCTAAAAATACAAATCTACTGCTTACATATCGCCCACCCTATTGGCCACAGTCAATCCCTCCCTCCATTTGAGTTTTCCCAGCGACCTTTCTGCCCACACACACCTGGCAGAACAGGATATTAGTTGAAAGGACAGGAAGGATAGAGGTGACACATTAGTTTATAGCCATACATAGAAGGGACATGCATGTTCGTTCATGCCAAGTGTGTCACTGTGTGATACCCTCTATCTCAAATTTTTCTTTGTGCTTAATCAATGCACCCTTTATTATTATTAATTTACTGGTTTATATTTAGCATTTCCCCTTCCAACTATGACTGGTTTAAAGGTCAAAAATCAACCTTCACTGAGAAATTCATTTTGAAAGCAAATGTTTCATGCCCCAAGTAACAAAAACGTTTTTCTTACTCTATCTTGTGGAGGATGCACATAAGAACATGTTTGGAATCATTCATTAACTGAAAACCTAATGTTAACCACTATTGTTGCAAGATCTCTATTTAGCAGTAACTCCCCTCTGAGAATGGAAATAATTTATCAAAACAAAAATATTCTGTTTTTAAAAAACTAAACGGATCAGTTTTTCAGATTTTGCTGGAAACTTTCCAAATAGTTGATTATCTTGGGAGAGTGTGGCTGTGTGTAATTTATGCGTCTAGTCAATGTGAATGTTTCTTTCCTATGTATTGATTGCCATTAACGTCTGCATACAGGCTGCCATCCATTAAGCCATTGAGCAAAAAATGAGGAACTTTTCACTGAATTCAAAATCGTGATCCTCGTGTCTCGCAGATAAACCAAACCCTCATTGGGTGCCAGGAGTTTTTCAGAACAGACTTCCGTGTCGAGGCTGAAAGACTGCTCATTTTGGCTTCGGTTGGTTATGCGTGACGTACAAAAAAAGCGATGTGCATTGAACAGTGTGACTGATAATAATTATGGGTGCTCCATGACAGAGATCCTTCTATGAAAAATATTTTTCCCCACTCATACATGTCTATTCAAAAACATAGGAGTCCTTAGTGTTGATCGCAGCTGCCTACAAAGAAGTGCTGTCATGATGTCAGTAGACCGATTGTAAATGTACTGATTAAGAATTACCCTCTTAAACCTTAAATTCAAACGTCTGGTTAATAAAACATTTGCAGACCTTCTAATAGAGTGGTACTTTTTCTTGGAAGCGTAATGAAGGCACTTAGAGTGGTGGATTTGTCCGTTTTACTATTCTTGGTCAATTTTCTGAAGCCCTCTGAAATCGGTGGTTTCGGTTTGACTGTAGGAGGCTGGTAGATACACGTTATGCCCTTGCCTGACGGCATAGAATGCTTGTGTTTTCTTGTTCCATATCAGACTAGCCATAGTCCTCAGTTAATAATGTGACCATGAACTTGACTCAAACACCATACAAATGACGCGTCTTATTGCCTTAATGGTAGGGCCGGAATGGAATAGGATTCCATCTGTACCCTCACAGGCCTACCAAGAGACCTGCAAAGCACCTGTGCTCTGTCCCTGGCGTTGTATGGAAATAACGCATCAGTCACAGCTATCATACGTGAATTGTCCTTGGTGAGCTTTAGTTTCTGGTATGGATCCATAGCTTTGAAAAACTAGTTGAAATATGTGTTGTTTTTTTCTTCATTGCATATAATGAAATTTACAGAATTACAGTAGGACTCAGAATTATGGACAGACAGGTCGACCAAACAGTAAATGGAAGTACCCAGTTACTGTATTCCTATGCATATTATGAATTCATGTTGCATTGTTGCTGATGGAAGGTGGTGAGCGTTACAGAGAAATGAGTCACACTTTCTATTGATAAAAACTGGAAAAACTCATCCTGCTCTTTCTAGCTGTCTGTCAGGATCCATTTAGAATTGGCACATTTTCGAGGGGAACAAGCTCGGCAAGGGAGCTGCATGAATGAAACGGAAACAAGTTATCTGTGCATGTACGACAAAACGCACTTTTTGTTTTGACACATTGACTGCTGCATTTATTTATGAACAGCGCTGGTTTAAGTTGTCAGAAGTCGCTTACTTGCCTGCGGACCGCAATTCCCCTTTCAACGTTCCCTCATCGCTGCAGTTTTTTCAGTGACGTGGTAAGAATAGTTTCTAACTTGCTTTAAAGTCACTGTCCAGTCTGTATACTTCCACCACGTGCTTTAAAAAAAAAAAAAAAATATATATACAGATCCTTTCCAAAAATTAGAATATCATGGAAAAGTTGTTTTTTTTTCCATAATTCCATTCAAAAAAGTGAAACTTTCATAGATTATAGATTCATTACACACAGTGAAAATATTTCTAGCCTTTATTTGTTTCATTTTTCATAATTTTGGCTTACAGCTCCAGAAAACCCCCAAAACTGTATTTCAAGAAATTAGAATAGTGTGTCGAAAATCAGCATTTATTTCAGAGAATGAATGTTTTAGACTGAGTGTCACACTATCATCTAATTTACTCAAAACACCTGCAAAGTTTATCTCAGTTTGGTTCTGTATGGGGAAGACTGCAGACTTGACAATTGGCCAGAAGACCATCATTGACACCCTCCAGAAGATGGGTAAGCCAGAAAAAGGTCATCGCTAAGGAGGCTGGCTGTTCACAGAGTGCAGTGTCCAAGCATATCAATAGAAGGTTTAGTGGAAGGGAAAAATGTGGCAGGAGAAGGTGCACAAGCAAAAGAGATGACCGTAGGCTTTCAGCGGATTGTCAAGCAAAGACGAAATTTGGCGGAGATGCAGAGGGGAGTGGACTGAGGCTGGAGTCAGTGCTTCAAAAACCACCACGTACAGACGTGTCCGGGGACATGGGCTACAACTGTCGGATTCCTCGAGTCAAGCCACTCCACTCATTCTCTGAAATAACTGAAGTTAAATGCAGATTTTTGACACACTATTCTAATTTCTTGAAATACTGTTTTGGGGGTTTTCTGGAGCTGTAAGCCAAAATTATGAAAAATGAAACAAATAAAGGCTAGAAATATTTCACTTTGTGTGTAATGAATCTATAATCTATGAAAGTTTCACTTTTTGAATGGAATTATGGAAAAAAACAACTTTTCCATGATATTCAATTTTTTTTGGAAAGGATCTGTATATATATATATGTATACAGTGGGGACCAAAAGTATTCAGGCAGCGACACATTTTTTGTTGTTTTGGC